>KZ506987.1:108689-119842 GCA_002844005.1 Limosa lapponica baueri | reverse complement strand
GTGTTTAGACCTGGAGTACCACAATGGAATACTTTCATAAAGCTTTGTACAGGTTCCGGCTACACAACACATTCAGATTTCCTAGGCAATTGGTTAATGTTCATGTTTTGCTGAAGAAAGTTTTAAGATAACATAATAGCAGTATATAGATAAATTAATTCTACTCAAAATAGGTAAACAGTAATTAACGTTTCCTATTGTAGAGATCCTGTAATCAGCCTAATGGATAAACAGGCTGCAAAGTGTAATATGCACATCTTAGAGGATTTGAAGTAGAGGATAAAAGATTTGTTTAAATTATGAGACTTGAATTTTATTAATGTTGTTGCCAAAAGTAGATAAGACATTCATAAGAGACATCACTGAGCTTTCATCTATTGTACATTAAAAGCAGTGTTTCAGAAATCTAATTTTGCAGGCCATCAGATACAGCTAGGTTATTTTTCCATCCATGTTTTCAGAAGCATAAAAAAAAAATGCAAGATGAGATAAGCAGAAATTAGTAAAAGTGTTTTTCATCCGTCAACACAGCATTGAAAAGTAGTATCAAAGAAATTAGGCATCAACTACACAAACCTCTGGTGTATTTTAAAAGGCTACCAGCAGTACCTGTCTCCATTTATTCTCCTCCTCTTCAAATTTCATTACAAAGTCATAAAAATAATATTCAATACATGATGTTTAAAGAGAACATAACCTGACATAGTTGTATGAAAAAACTCAGCGTTTTCATCCTTGCGTCGATATTGCAAGGGTCTGAACAATCCAGGTGACTCTGAACGCATTTTGTGTCCTCACCACGCATGAGGACACAAACAGGTTAAAGACTTAATGCCCGATTTCACCATCTAGTATCACAAGCTTTAGACCAACATTTTGAGGGGCACAGTTTCTCATAACTGACGGAAGTTATTGACTTCACAGAGATTTTAGTACTTCTAACAAGAAAAGATTGTTCAGACTAACCATCGTTTGCTAACTAACCAGAGAAGGAAATAAAGTACACCGAAAGAGGAAAAAATATTGAGAAGAAATAAAGTCTAACTTACAACACTGGGAGGCAGCACTGGGCAACGGTTTCTTCTGGACTTCCTCGTGAAAGGAATACTAAAGGAGGAGGGGGAAAAAAAAGGAACACAGACCAATAAGAAAGCAAACGGTAACTTTAGGAAACAGCTTTAAGAGTACAGCATGCTGCACGTAAGAGGAAACCTCCCCGGTGGTATCAAAGCATTAAATAGTCTCCTTTATACCCATATTCAAAACCACTCCCAGAAGTCTCCTCTTTTTTCATGCCAAAACCAGGTGTTAAAAAGTGAACGTCTGGTTCAGGTGAAGTCTGCTTTACCACAAGCACAGGCTCCATTCTCAACTGTGAGACCTCAACTTGGACAGCGAAAAGATCTGACTCTCCGCCACAACGTCGCTGCGACGGGAAGCTCAGAACTGAGTATAAGCCCATTTATATTCAGACACTCAAGCACAGCTTCAACAGTTCCAAACTCACGTGGGCTCACAGCAACGCTGCAGTAGGAGGCTGAAGTGGTAAGTTAATTAGTGCGCCCGGCAGGACAGTAACACAATGTTTGCCCAGCCAACACTTACACACTCTCCTGTGATCTACTTTACACCCTAAGTGAAGAATTTTTCATCTCATTTAATACTAAATTAGAGAAAATAGAGATATTTCAATTAGCCAGCTTTGACTTTTTACAAAGATGTTTGTTACAGCATCAAAGCATTCCCTAAGGGAATGCTTGTGGTATTATTTTGTTATTCTCCTCTGCCTCCTATTACATAGAGATCTGAGAAAATTAGGACAATTGAGCAAAACAATGAGAACAGCTTTTGCTAGGAAAAAAAAAAGGTCTGACGACAAAGGAAGTGGCAACTTTTATCAGCCTGGTGCTGCAATCTGTGCAAAGCAGGGTGACCGGACAGCCTCTCCTTGGATTTGGTAAGGATTAGTGACCAGTTCATTACATGGAAGGTGACAGCCTGCAGACTTCCGCTGTGGCGATCTTCTGATCTGAGCTATTTAAAATGCGCAAGTGATCCTGAAAGGTGGTTAGCCTTATCATCAGCAAACTGCCAACCCACTGAGTTAATCGGGATTGTGAAAACAAGAACTGCTGGATCTCACAGCACCGCCTGGTTGACAACGTGGTGAAAGGAAGTCAGTTGATGAGCAATCTCACCAGCACAGGACAGCAATGGCTTCTGAATGATTACACTCAGAGATACAAAAATGGCAATAGTGTTCATTTTAAGTCAGCAGCCCAATGGTTATCAGCAGCCCCAAGAAGAAAACCAAATACTTTAGGAATAGAGTCTGGAAAGCATTTTCATGACACCATTTGGACTCCAAATTAACCTCCTTCTTGAATACTGCAGTGCAATGTTAGTCTGTTCATCTATTGTGTCAAACAGAGACAGATGAACTGAACGCACAGAAAAGAAGATGAAGGCACAAAGCTGCCCTGCGCTTAATACTGTGCAGACTAGGACTCTGCAGCCCAAAAGCCATGTAAGAAGGCAAAGCCTGTACAGCTGAGCAGCACGGAGTGGATGAATGAGCATCAGTCATTCAATTTCTCCAAATAAACCTGCCCCCATTTGGTTTCACAACATCAGGTCTGTTTGCTCAGAGCAAATGAGGTATTTCTTCAGGCAATGCACAATTAAGGTGCTGAACTGCTTTCCTACAACATAACTGACCTGGCTGCGTTCAAAAGGCAACTGACATCTAAGAGGAAAAATCCATCAAGTGTTGTTAAACACAAAGATACTGCCTCTGGTTCTGGAAGTCCCTGAGCTACAAGTCGCTGCAAATTAGGGGAATATGCAAGGGAGATATCATCCCCACTCGGGGTCCCTGTCAGACGTGGGACAAGATGAACCTTAGGTCAGGCCCCGCATGGGTATTCTTACATTTTTTTTCATTTTCTCATTGGTGGCAGGGAACACCCGTAATAAATTTGAGATTCTTAGGTCACAAATAGAGAGACGTGATTTTGTTACTAGTATTTGATAAAAGCATGCACTTCACATGCAGATGGGTGGCACTCCAGAGCAAGGGCTGTCTCACAAAGCTGAGGACACCTTTCAGCAAGCACCAGTTCAGTGGAGCACTAGAGGGCACCTACACTTCACCAAAGTACCTGGCACCGACTGCAGTTACAGTCCACAGGAGCAGGGAGGCACCACGGCAGTGTCACCCACAGGCCAAAGCACAGATTGAGCTTGTCATTCAACTCCAAGAGGTTCTCAAAGTTCTAGGAAGGCAGGAGAGGTTGCCCTCAAAGCAGTTCTGTTTTTATACACACCAGTACTGGTGCATCCTGAGTCAAAAAGAACACCCATCCTATTTTTCTCCATTTGCACAGTAAACCAAATGATTCACATAAGGGATAGAGATGAAGGATCCCAGAACAAAAACCTCTTAGAGTCACTGGCAGAACATTTTGTAAGTTATCTTGCTTGGGAAAGAGACCTATTAAGAGTTTTATAGCAAGCACCATTTTCCTACTCGATGTTGGCATCGACCCATGAGGTGTTTTGCTTTCTTTTAAAATGCTAAACTTCTGACACAAGTACTAATATGCCAGATCTTATTTTCCAAACAGTATGAACTGTAAAGAAACATTTTAATCATGTAGCAGTCTCTCTTTAGAAAAAAAACAACCACAAACAAACAAAAAAACCCCCAAGATTGTAACTTTTAGTTTCTAGCTGTTTAGTACCCACTAGAAAAAACAGGAAACCAAAGCCATCGCTAGCAGGTATTATAATAAAAGATTCATATAAACTGAGCCATTAACAACTAAAAGCTGTCAGTTCCCACAGCCCTCAGTTCGAAGAAAGATTCAGTATCTTGCTTTGTCTTCTTCCCAGAAGCAGCTAACTGCAAAAAGTGTCCTTTTTGACTTGATTTCACAAATGAAGAGAACCTACCACAGCTTGTCAAAAACGGTTTCACTTTCTTGTGAGGTAAAGCATGGTATTACCTCTCCCTCTGAGTGCATGCACATCAACAAAATAGTTCTCACTATTCAAGTACTACCAGTATGTTCCTCTCCTCAACACTAACAGTACACTTGAGGAAACAGTTCATGGAAGACTTGTAAATGATGAACATATAGTAGTTGCCTTAACCACAGGGATCCAATAGAAAGAATAAAAGTTGCAAGGGCTACCTTCACCTTTCAGTTTAAATATTTACCTCATCATCTCCCAGTGAATTTATTTGTTCTAATTTTCTGGTCCAGTATCTGGCCTCTTCTTCAGGGATATCTATGGCAAAAGAATAATTCACATCATCTTATTAACCACACAAATCCACATTTATCACCAGTGGCATTAAAACAAGGAGGGTATTCCGAGATCACACCACCAAAAAAAACCCACACTTAATTTTGAAGTAATAGAACTGTCTTATGTTAGCACTCAGATGGAAAATAAACATTGTAAATAGTAGCACAGTTCAAGGGCTTACATTGCATTCTTGTTTAAAGGTGATTAACCAAAATGCACACTGCACAAAGGTAGGAAAGACAGGCTGGTTCAGATTTAATTTAAGTACTAGTTTTATGAAGAGCCATTTCACAATGATATTAATACACTTGCTATATGCTTGATAACACATAGCAAGATCAAGAGCCTCTTCTGGAGGCTTTTATAACCTCAAAAGAGTAGGGGTCCTTCTGAATACCACATCTTTTCTTACGTACCCAGTGCGACAAATTAAGTACCAAAAAAGAAATAGCTTCTTGTTTTCCTTTGCAGGCAATAAGCCAAATCTTTTGAGGTAATGAACAGTGTTATAAGCAGTCATATTCACATGAAAGCACGCTCCTATTTTTACACCACACTGCAACTTCATTGTGAAATGAATCACAACAACCCTTTTACCTTCTGGAATATTTACCAAGTTGATGACTGACAGCAAGTAGTAAGCATTATCACCTTTATTTTGGTAACTATTTTCTATTTCACACTTTGAAGTAATATATTGTCCTAATGGTTTGAAGGGAGCATAGACTTCTGCCACTCAAAATTTCATCTCTCAAAGTGCACCCTTGGAGGTGAGGATGAACCACTGTGGAAAGCTTAAGTCAAAGAAAGTGAGGTACAAACTGTGCTAAAGGAATACAGCAAGAGGTGCACAGCACCCACTGAAAGAAAAAGCATGCACTAGGCTCCAAACCCAGGAGAATTAGCTAATTTATTTAGGGATGAGGGGCTGTAAAATCACTGGAAAGAGAGGAAAAAAAAAATGTTGTTTGGGTGTTTTGGTGTGTTTTTTTTTTTTAAGCCACTCAACGTCCCCCTGACTGTAGAGTGGTTGTTGGTCTTCCCTCCAGAAAGGGGTAATGACTTCTGAAATTTGGCTATTCATGACCTGAAACTGCACCAATGCAGAAACTTCAGAGCTCACACAGGAAGGAAGTGGAAGGACTGCTCTAACTAGGCACCACCAACCCTGCAAGCCTCACCATCCCAAACACTGACAAACAAGGCTGAGTATAATACCAGTTCAGCTAGTTTTCCCATCTCTTGTAACTCTTTACACTCTGAGGCACCTCATTAGGCGCCAACATGTTTACACCTAACAAGTTTGTTTCCCTGCAATGAACTGTACCCCAATGATTTGCTAAGCTATGTGTTGGCAAGAATAGAAGATGTAGGCTGGGATGGTCTCCTGATGAAAAGGTGGTTCTAGAAGTTACATCCGTTCTCATTCCTGAGAGAAACGTAAGCAAGATCTATTGGCAGGTGAGCATTCCATTGGGACCTACAAAGCTTTCAGAAAGGATCATACTTAAAGGGGTTATCTGTGCTATGTGTGTCCTCTCTCAGCCACACAGCCATCATCTTCTGAAGCCAGTCACCCCAAAACATCTCAAGGTAACAGTGGCCAGTGTAGAAGAACACAAGCCACTTTCAGTAATAACAAGGAACATGACAGCTTTAGTGGAATTTGGAGTTTCAGAAGTAGGTATTTCCTTAGGTTACAAATGAATGTCTACACAGAAACACCACTGTATTCTTATGTAACTGTTCTCATCCAGACAAGGGGGTTAAAACAGGCCCCGCTTGAGAAAGTTTTAGGGAACTGAAAACTTAGTACCTGGCCGTAGAAAACCTGCATTAAGTAGAAGAAAGACAACCTGTATCTCCTTGCTTGAAGGGAGACCAGCAAAGCACTTTTTTTTAACCATAACACACAGAGGCAGTTGCTCTGATGTACAGTACATTGCTTTGTTGTCACATGCTATTAGAAAACAAGGTAAGAGAAACATGAGAGAGTCTTCCACAATTACAGGACTTGTAGAAAAACATACATGCTTTTGATCATCAAGGCTGTGGATCTCAGCTGCATAGATTTATTAGATGAGCTCCGCACAAATTAGCGACAGTGTTCAAAGGAAACCTGGACAGAATTATCTAGAAAGTGGATATCAGTTAACTGAAGGGCTATCAGCATACAACCTGATGAGATTTAGGAGGACAAACTCCAACAAAGACCTGAAGCAACTTAAACATTAAAGCAAAGCCTATGGAATTTTGTCTTTGAAAGCCATCACATCTATAAAAGATGGAAGAAAAACTCATGAGCTGAGGACTAAAGGTCAGTGTCAAAACAACTCAACTTTGGAGCCTGAAATCAAGATCAAAGAGATCTAGGCAGGATGAAGCAATGGATTACCATCAACACTTCAGGAACTGCAGTCGTCTCAGGGGAGGCTTCAATGTTTTCCCATAGACCATGGCCCAGGCATTAAGGAACACCATGTGCCTCTTGGATTTGTTGTTCCTGTCTTGTATCCAAGGTGCCCGTTTCATAAATGGAGCTATCAGATTTTTAGTGCAGGATTGCTGTTGTTCTACTGAAACAGCTTCTTACGTAAGTCTGAGATAAAAATCTGCTACTGTCTTAGATAACGGCTACTTTAAGGACATCTTCTTAATCTTAGAGAAACCCTTGTTATTGTCATTAATATTAACAGCAGTACAGCTACTGCACAGCAAACTTTAAACATTAAGCCCCTGGCCTATGAACTTGAGTCAAGTTACCTGCTCAGAAGAATCAATACCCAATGAGACAGAATTCTTGGTTTTCTAAGGAAGCATTTTATAACTATTTTTTTGTTTCACCATCTATTTGTGTCTCGCCTCAGCTGTTTTGTTGGAGCGCAGAGAATGGAAATCTCTAGCGCAGAGATCACAGCCTGACTGCTTGCAAGGCCACGTCAACTGGCCAGCTCCTACACCACCGCTCAGCTTTGATTACAAGAGCAAGTTACTCCGCTACATTATCTTTTGCTTACAAGATAAGAAGCTGAACTAGTCCAAACAGAGGCCATCTGATACCAGCTCAGGACCCTGCTGACATCATGCTTGGTAAACAAGAGGAGCAAGGCCATATGTCAGTGAAACAAAACTGCTGAACAAGAACAGACAGGAGATGGGAAGATTAGACCATTAGCTTTTGGGGCTTCTTAATTTGATACCAGCATGGAAAGGTTGCAGGCTTTACTGTCCTTGCTCCTACTGCCATCATCTTCAGCTTTAAGCTGAAACTCCCTTCTTCTCTGGACTGCTGGTGTCAGGGAGCAGTGAGGTCTGATTGCTCCCAAAGGGAGGGGAGGGAAGGGAGATCTCATGGCTGGCAGGCCAGCGGACTTGCCAGCCGGGGCCCCATCCTACAGCACCTGAGCAAGGTGAGCAGAGCAAGCACAGAGATCACGGCCAGGTTCAACCAGGAGCCCAAATCAGCAGGCAGGTCCACAGTGACAAGGCAGGTGTGAGGTCAAGCCTGGAAGTCAGTCCGCATGCGGGCCTGGATCTATGGGGTCCATGAGCAGGCACTGACATGGCTGTGGCTGAGGTGGGGGATCAGTAACTCCCACAGCATCACTCAGGAGTGAAGGCTCAGAGCTGAGCTGAAACGGGACTCCTGGGCCCACGAGCAGGGGATGTGGGTGGGGGTCTCAGGTGACACTGCTCAGGGACCTGACAGCTGGATACACTGCACCACCACAGAAGTGGGGACACTGCAATATGGAGACTTGATCAGACTGAGGAAGGAATTAGAGGAGAATTTTCTGCATCTATCCAGACCACATCACTCACAGTTAGACCCCCTCAGGTATCTAAACATGACAGTATTCCCACTTAGAGATCTCTAGCTTGTCATTAGCCAGGAGTTTCAGCCCTAAAGCTTTTCTTCACGTCAGGCTTGGTGGTCCTTGCTCTACATCTTGCACATCACCTTGTGCCACCTGGGTTTTTCCCGGGTAGCAAGTCTTTGGCTGGGGCATACCCCAAGTATGCACAACTAAGAACAAGTGCTGGAAATAAGACAGATAACTCCCCTCCCCCCACTTTCCTACAAGCCTTCACCTGTCTTCCTCTCTTCCCAGCTCCAATTTCTTCCCTTTCCAGAGGTATGGGAATCTTCACCAATTCTTACTGAAATAACTTTGCAGAGCTGAGCATCTCTTGTCTTGCAAGCTTTACAGAAATAAAAGAAGAAAGCACATTTACTCCACCTGACGGCTGGATGTGGATCAGCATGCTCCCAGCCTGGCAGTGGGGAGAACACTAAAAGTATTTTCACTCCAATTATCTACTAGAAACAGCCTGGCACGGACACAAACTGCTATAGTTTGGAAGCCAAAAGCATTTTTGAGTACTCCATCCTGTGAGGGACCTGCACATAGCCACTCTACTCCTAAAAAAGGGAAGAGAGAGTAAAATTGCTTTTAAACAGCATGATTTTACAGTTGAAAAGCAGCATCTTGGAACATCTGTGCCATCACACACTCACTACATCAAGACAACAATAGCAAGACTGTCTTCTCCCTACCAGCAAATTTTCTAAACCAAATAAGAAAAACTGTCTCCTTCCCTTGATATGTTTTTTTTGTTCCTGAGAAGAAATAGATACAATCAATGGAGAAAGCTCCTCCAGCCTGTCTTCACTAACCATCACTTCCTCCCATCAAGAAGGCAGTTTATTGCCATTTTTAAAAGACTACCAACCATAAAAATGCTTTGCACCCTAGGGGTTAATACCAACTCTCACTAACACTTCACATTTCAAATGCTCACGCTTTGCTGCACTTTCATAGAAGAGGATTTTTCAGTCATTCTGTTTCTGCGAGATTGAACATTCGGGAACAGAGGGCTGGCAGAGAACATTAGATGGGAGTCTGGTCCCCAGCACCACAGTCCATCACACGCAGATGCTCACTGCAGAAGGGCCCACAGATCTGCTCTCCCCCCTATACCCCATAAACTAACATCACACTAACAACACTACTGAACACAGAGCCGCCTCTGGAACACACAATGGGACACATGAAGGATAGATCAAGGCCACCATAGATTTTCTTTGTCCCATTAGAAATCTAGGCAATAACAAAGTTTAACTCCTGGATGACCTCAGGAAAGGTTACTTTCTATCCCCAGGAGCACAGACAACTCTTACCGGCCTCTGTTAGGAAATACTCCAAGCCTGATAAACACTAAAACCAACTTTGTATGAAATAGGGAAAAAACCGAATAAAACACCGCCCTCTAAGTTGCTTTCATCGTGAACTACCACTAGCAGCATCAGCACTTTCTGCACGTATTTCAGCTTTAGCTGTTGCCAGTCTCCAGAGTACCAGGAGAAGGCACACTAGGGAGGAAGAATCCTGAACACATCAGGTGGAAGCAGAAGCAGCGAACTAATCCGGGATAAATATAGTGCAAACAACAAACCAGTTTCTAAACCTCTTTGCATATACAATCATGTTTTACACCGAGGGCTTCAGCTTCTCTCGTTTTCAAAGTCATTTATTCTCTCTTACAACCCTTTAAAAACTTCTCAAGCTCCACCTAAACACAATGAAATTTAAAATACACAGACTGTGTAACCCGGGATACTACATCCGTGTGCATCATCTAACCTAAAGGAAAAAGAGCAGCCAGAAGTGACAGAAGAAGCACAGAAGCACAGCAAAACAGAAGCACGCACTATTTTGTTAAAGCTGCTATCCCAGACAGAGGTATTTTAACAGACTTGGAAAGCAGCACAAGCTGTACGTATGCACGCACACTGCTCCAGTTCTCATGTATCTACAATAGCCAGGAGATCTTCACCTGGGAAACAAAACGTGATACACAATGTTCCCAAGTGTCACCGCAAACATGCTGTTATTATAACGTTACTTCTACAGCAACAGAGCTGCTGACTTGAGAGCTTCCACAGCAGACCCGTGATCCATTTAGTTCTCTCTGTCGGCTTAAAGCAGCAGTTCCCAGCTCATACAACACCACATTCTTAACATGTGGGGCGCTAAGAGTCCATGCTGCCACCCTCCACTTAAAGGAAAACTGACGTAACAATCCATCAGGAGAGATGCAGAAGCGGTGCTGTCCTACTTCCATGCATCCCTCCAACTCTCACAGCACTGCAAGGACAGACAGACAGAGCCTATTCCATCTTGCAGGGTCTTTCTCTATCCTAGAGGTGATGGCAGGAGATGTTCAGTCAGGGTGTGAAGGGAAGCACCGCTGGAGAAGGTGATATGGGTAGATGCTATCTTACAGAGAATATCCCACACTCTTGGTGCCTACCGCTTTTTAACTTGCTTCTGACCTTGCCACAGCAGACTGAAAATGGAGAAGATCCAAGAAAAACTGCAGCACTGTTCAAGTGATGCACTCCTGTTTTCCTGGACATTGTGAAGCACTGGACAGGCAGACAACTCTTTACGCTCTGAAATTAAAGCCCTCCAACACAACGGTGTGGAGTTCCTGTCATTTCAGTATTTGGCATAGTAAGCAAAGGAATAAGTAATAGATGTGCTTTAAATGATCAATTGTGTTAGAAAGAGGAGTCACAAAAAGCTTTTTATTTACCTAACGTTTTCAGTTTTCTGCATGAAATCCTACTTCTCAGAATTTCATGTTCTACAGAACATCACACATTTTAAAATGGTAGTTTAAGAACTCCAAAACAAACAAGAAAAAACTGTCCTGTGTTTTGAGTATAGTAGTAGGGAGAAAACACACTACTACCTGAAATATTTTTTATTTTTTAAATTCAGGTGCTCTAACACATAATGGTTTACAGGAAGTCTGTTTTCCTATACTTTTGG
>KZ506987.1:51095-67332 GCA_002844005.1 Limosa lapponica baueri | reverse complement strand
TGGCAGGGGGGTTGGAACTTGATGATCTTTAAGGTCCCTTCCAGCCCAAACCATTCTATGATTCTATAATATCTAATCTAAATCCACCCTGTTCTGGTTAGAAGCCATTACCCCTCATCCCATCACTACATGCCCTTGTAAAAAGTCCCTTATCGTCTTTCCTGTAGCCACTTTAGGTACTGGAAGGGGCTATAAGGCCTCCCCAGACCTTCTCTTCTCCAGGCTGAACAATCCCAACTCTCTCAGCCTGTCCTCATAGGGGAGGTGCTCCAGCCCTCTGATCATCTTCATGGCCCTCCTATGGACTCACTCCAACAGGTTCATGTCCTTATGCTGGGGGCTCCATAGCTGGATGCCATACTCCAGGTGGGGTCTCACGAGAACAGAGTAGAGGGGGATAATTACATCTGATGAACGCATCTGGAAGGGAACACACAACTGGGCATGCTGACACAGGATTCTTTGAGAGGGATGTGGTCACTTACCGGGTTCCCAAAGCATCATGTGTGAGTGGAAAGGACTGGGATCACGTGTGGGCAGCAGGGCAGGGCAATGGGGACGTGGCCCTCATCCCCTCCCGCTGCACAGCCCGGCTTGGAGGTGTCCTTACCTGGGGAAAGGGTGGGCTGTACTTGCTTGGGGGTTTTTTGGTGTTTTGCCTCTTTTTTCTTTTTTTTTCTGCTTTTCTCACTTTTGTTTTACTCCTGCAGGGTAAGAGAACTTACTGGATTTACAGTATCCTGTCTTTGTCTTTGCAGGAGTCATTCCTGCCATTTACATGCCACCCATCCTGGGAGGGCTGTGGGTTGTCACCACAAGAAGCTCGACCGATGCACAGCAACAGCCACCCATATCACCTCATGTAGCAAAAGCCATAAGCAAATGCTTTGGGAAGAGCAGGAGTAAGACAAGCAAGTGTGATTACTGTGTCTTAAGTTCTCCCTCCATACTCTTCCAGCTCCAAAGTGTGACCAGCTCTAAGGGTTTCCTGAGCCTGATGTGTTTGTGCAATTAAGTAACCCCCAACCCATCTCTCTGCTTGTCCAGTCTTTCTCAGACCCCTGCAAAGTCCTCCCATCCCCATCTACTGAGGGGCTGTTTCTCAGGTCTACTGCCTGTTGCAGGAAGAACCACTCTGTGGTCTCCCTTGAGCTGGTTCTAGCAGTTTTCTCTGATGGCCTCTAATGCTTTTAGCGCTGCTTCATCCCAACCTATAAATAACCATAACACTGCAGAATGTGCTTCTAGTTCCAAACAGAGGATCCCAGGAGAAACAAATCATTTCTGATATTGAAACTCCACAGCAAAGTGTCATATAATGTGATTGCTATTGCATTAATGTTTAGAATAACTCAAAAGTCTACACAGAGGACAAGACTCCTAGCTGGGTGTTTCAAAGACACAGCCAACATTCCCAAAATTCAGACCTAGGCAGGAAAGATTTGCTTTCTGCCCCGTCCAGCTCAGTGTGCTGTACTGCCCTTATGTTTCCTGCACAAAAGCGTGTCAGTCAAGGAAATGTGTCAAAAATATATACAAAGCACTTCTGAAGCACCAAGAGGCAACACTTGGAAAGACAAACCATGATGTTCCTGCAAACAAACAAGTAGACTGTGTGCTGAAGGTGTTACCAGAGGCTGTCTCACGGGACTGGGAACATTTCCACTTAGCAGTGTGAATGCAGACAGGGAGCTGCGAGTGCCAGCATTGAGCCAGGCGGGGGAGGAATCGCCTCTCCTTGCCCCTGAAACGGCTTCTCTGCTGCTGAAATGCTGCTGAACTTGTCAAAAGCTCTGGTTTGCTCCTTTACCTGTTATTCAAGCGCAGCTGTGGCAAACTGTGAGGGCTCCAGCGCACGAACCTCTGCATTCCGGCTGTACGTGATCAAAGCCTGCCCCACCTGTGAGCTGGGCACAACACTGGTTTTTCAGTTAACTTCAGGAAACGTTAGTGTTTTGCTCTAAAAAGTCCTTTGTTACTTATCTCCCGCATGCCATAGGGCAGGACACCAGTTCCCCAGCTTTTTCAGGTCTCCACTGCTCCTCTGCGTTCAGACCCTCGGAGCTTTTCAACGGCAAAGGATCTCCTGAGGCGTCCCTCAGCTGTTCTGATGCCCTTCCTTTCCCACCTTTCTTTGCAGCCTTGTTCAAATGAAAACCCTTAAACTGTGCGTGAGCTGAACTCTGCCATAACCCCACAATCCCGTCACAGCTACCCTCTTCCCTTTGCCGGGCCCCTTTGCTCTGCCTGACCTAATTTAAAAATTAACGCCTTTGAGGTCACGATTGTCACCTAGCGTGTCACACAGCACCGGGTACAGCAAGTTCCTGTCTTTCCCACAGCTGGTAAATGCTACCATAATACGGAAATTGTCTCATCAAGGGCAGATGATGTCATACGTAATTTAAAATCATAGTAAGGTGTTATTAGCAAGCGTGGCAATCAAGCAAGCACCTTGTAGCCAGGATGAGATATCTTACTACCAGCAGTAACCGTGGAGGCTGGGATTATCATAGATGTTATAAATTCCCTGCAGTTCTGAGGTCTAATTAGACGCAAGTGTTTTACCACTCTTTATCTAATCAAAAGAGATGATCATTTGTATAACTCCCGATTCCCAAATACAGTAGTTACTTGCGTGTCTGTTCACCGTTCCTCTCCTTCCCGCTTCAGACAGATAGGCTGGGAGAAGGACCATGCCTCTACTGAGAAACTTTTGCTAGGTAGAATTACCCTCTTCTAAATTATGCTTGCTCCTTGAAATCAACTTCCTTATGTTTTCCCAGATGAATGACACTCCCCGAATGCATCATTCTCTGTTGTTTTTTCTAGTTCTTCCTCTGGACATCATCATCATAAATACCAGAATAGTTTAGGGATAAAAAACACTGTCATGGGAAGACAAAAAGCCCCACCACTTCCTGTGCTGTCCTCAGCCTCTTAAACATGAACCATCTTTCTGGGTCTGTTTCTATAAATCCACAAAAGGGAATGCTAGGTTCACAAACACTTAGCTACCAGCAAAGCCCCAAATCCCGCTGCCGTAGACTGGATCTCAGTTCTGCAGCTGACGGCGCGCTCTGGTAGCACAGGCGGTACCCTCCGCCAGCAGGGTAATTTTTTTTAATGGAGAATTTTACTGAATTAAAGAGGAAAAATACAGCGCAGCGAGCACCCTACAGCACCCTGCACGCACACTGAAACTGTATGCCTTTCTGGACGAAGACGGGGGTGCTCTGCAAACTCAGAAAGGAGGCTTTACCGCCAACTCCAAAGCCATACCCGGTTTTTAACTCCCTGCAGAGCAAGAGTTAATTTTCTCTGGCAGCTCAGACCCCAGCCCTAGGTCTCAGCTCACCTGCTGTTGGGTAGGAAAGTAATAAAGGGGTGATCGCAGCTTGCCAGCTGTTTTACACCTGCCTGTTTGCTATAGTTTCCCTGTTCAGAGAGTGATACTGTAACTATTATTTGCAGTCTAAGTAAACTGTGCTTTCTTCTTCTCTTTTTGTTCTTCTGCCTCTTCTGAGTTTGGTGTTTCTGCCGCTGGAGAACGGCTCAAGCTGAAACTTGGCGTGCAGCAAACCCACATGGGCTTTATTTTAAATCAAAGGCTTTAGATCTGTTAAACCATTTTTCTGTTACGCAACTGACAAAAAAAAAAAGAAAAAAATCATCTCAGACGTGGTTTTCAGGGCTAAGCTCTAAAGATAAGGAAAAAAAAGCTTTTCATTTACCCTATGACATTTGGCAGGAATTGAGTACTGAATAAAGACTAAGCAGTTGATTGATATTCTGGTATTGGGAAGCAACCCTCAGGTTTGACTGTAAAGGTAACAGGTTACTGAACTGGATTTCACTGGTATTTCTGCTCTATTTGCTTACTAATGAAATGTAACATTTGCAGAACAGCCCAGAGGATCACAGGATCTTTTTCACAACACTGCGTGGTGTCTTCCCTGTGTGCGGGAGCCATCTCAATAGCATCTTGAAATGCAGCTTTCCCTGGAGTGGATCACAGCCAAGAACCAGTGCAGTAGCTGAAGAACACCGTGTACATGCACTGAAACTTGGAGGGAAGCAGCCTGCAATCCTCTTGGTCACATGTAAATGGTAACGGTGGTTTTAACACTCCAAAATGCTCAAACAGGATGATACTCGGGAAATGTTAAAGTTCTGGGAACGGGTAGGACTTCTGCACCGGCAGGGCAGCGAGGGGCTGCAGCCCCCACTGAACAACCAGCCAGACTTCAGGCTGCAACTTGGGGCATGTTCTTTCCAGTGTCCCCATCTTGGCTTTGTGACATCTGGAAGTGACAGTGGTGTAGCAATTTAAGGCACTAGCCAGTGGCTTCATTTTAATTCCCTTGTGAATCAGATACTCTCCAACTGCACTGTTCTGCCTGCCACCACACCATTGAAGTCCCTCTTCTGAGTCTTTCCTTTTGTCATGCTCAGAAGCTCTCTGCAGCCGTTTAGCTTTCCTCCTTCCATAGCATGAGCCCTTGGGTAGGGTTTAGCCTCTGTGCCTTAATTTTCCATCCACAAAATGGAGGTTGTGATAATTCTGTAAGAAAGGAGGTATTAAAGATAAGGGGTATCCCGATTATAAATACATTAGTGATTATGAGATGCTTGGGCACTGTCACCACATAACCAGTTAAGACAGATAACACAAAGAGATCTGCCAGCTTTTAGATTGCAAATCCGTGTTCAAAAGGCTGGAGAGGCGAGAAGCATCCTTTCATCTCAAGGAAAAAAACCTCTGCATAAGAGGGCAGCTTCCATGGGAACTGACCTTTCAATTACAGCTGCTCTGCAGAAAAGTCTTTCAACTGCTCATGCTGGAGTCCACAGAACTGAACCCATTTCTCATGCAATTATCCCAAGCATCTCAAACACAGCATTTCTGACTCATATTGGGGCACTTTGTCCTTTAGCACCACAATGGGATCACACTGCAGGTTACACCCAGGGCTACACACGTGCAATGCGGGGTCTCTGTCTGATCTGTGTGAAGTGTAGACCCTGACAGGGGATATTTCTCCCAGATTTGATCCTGCATGCTAGGACTGGTGCTGTCTGCTAGTGACCCCCTCACTTGGCCAGCACGGACACTGGCACAGTTGCTGCTCCCCCAAAAGCAGGTGCCGTAACACATCCATGAACTGAAGGATGTTCAGGTGCCCTGAGAGCCTCATCCTTAAGCTGAAGTGAACTTTCTGGTCAGCAGAAATACTGTCTTTCGAGCAATATTTATTTTTGGCTACGTTTTCTCTTCAGCTGTCTCCCCTGGACACATACGTCTGGCAGTCAGGAGCTAGGGACATGGGGACACAGGACTGAACAGACCTCTGGGGTCAGAAGCCTTGTCCCTGCAGTGGCACTGCCCCTTTTCCACAGCCCTCTGCCTTTCACAAACAGCTTGGTGTTTTGCTCTGGTACTTTAGAGGAACGCGTCAGCAGCCATCATCTCCAACATACTCATGTTGTTCATCCTTCCTCCAGCTTCACCTTTGGTTAAAATAGTGTTTCTTTCTTTCAAATATGTACCCATGAGACAGCAAGCCCTTCACCTCTCTAATTTTGCTTTGCCAGCCTTAAAAAAGGCATCTTTGCTGAGTGGTCCAGAGATCACTGGCTCTGACTGACTGATTTCTGCTTTGTATCTCTTTCTGTTTGAGTTAACACTTCTCAGGTGTGGATGTCACATATTATGCATGGCAGGTCACATCAGGATCAAGGCAGTATTTCCTGACGCTGATGCCTCAGATCAGCTACACGGATCCATGTGGTTCTGCCAGATAACCACCGCCTGATTTAATAGGAACAGGTAGAACCCATTCTGCTATTCCACACTCCACTTCGGTCGGATTCATATTTACATTGAGCCATGGCTTCCCTATTACAAAGGAAGGGAATAACTACTTTATTTTAAAGAAATCAGACATTTTGCCTTTCCAAGAGGAGTTGCTTTTAACTCGGCAAGGTGCAAAACCCCTCACCCCAGCCAGGCTTGTTTCCTGCCTTACAGCTGTGTCTTCAGTTTTTTGTTTCGTTCACGTTAACACACATTTGAAGAGTGCAGAAGGTTATTCTTCAATAGAGAAGCCTAGGGGGATAGCTTTTCTCTTACTTTTGTAGTTTTTATTCATTGAAGAGGAACATTTGTCAGAGATAAAAGAGGAGCTATTTGTCAAAGTTAAGGGAAAAGTTGTTGGTGAATATAGCTGAAGGGATGGGGTCTGAGGAAGAAGCACGGTCAGACCACAAAGGACTCTTCTGTCTGCTTGACCTGCTTCACCACCCCAAGACCACAGTCAAAAGCCACAGAGTCAGTCAACTTCTAGCAAAGAGCATCACAGGCATGAGGGAAACCCTGTTACTGCTTAACGATACTGGATCCCTCTTGTTTTTCTGTGGAGCAGCTGGGCAGAGTTTCTCCCCTCCGGTGTGATTTCGTATCGTAGTGTATCTGTTATCTGAGAGGAGCAGGGAGAGAAAGGCGGCTTCTATATTAGAATAAAACAAGCCTTGGTAGGATCCATGAAGAATATGGGAGGGCATTTAACTGTATTTATGAGCAACACGGTTTTTGTCAGAGGATTTTTATAGTGCTCCTGTATATTACTTTCTAGAGCAATAAAATACGTTGCAGGGGAAGGCCAGGCTCCTACAGTCTACCAGTGTAGCCACCAGCCCTCTAGAAGTGGCAAAGTGACTGACATTTCCTATGCAAACAGGCTGTTTAACCCTCCAGCTAAGTTGTTCCACAGGCGCTGGCGCCCAAGCGGCGTGCGTGTGTACCCTGCCTTCCTGCTACGTGAAGAACACGGGGAAAGCAGGCAGGCAGGCTTGTCCTCCCCCGGGCACACATGCCAAGCTTCCAGAGCTGCCATAGGAGAACAAAAGCCCTGTTGTGAACGCTTTCTGCCACCAGACTCCTCAGAGGGGCCAGCAGAAAGCAAGCACTTCGCAACTCTGTCCTTCCTGGTGCACCCAGGAGCCTCATGAGTTCAGAACCTCTTGAGTCTCTCCCCTTTTTGTCCCCTTTTTGTTTCACAAAGGATTTAGAAAACCCTTTTTCAAATAATTTTAAATGCAAAGATGAGAGAAGCTTGTCTGTTTTATTAAATGCCCATGCAATGTCTAGCACTCTGCTGATGATTGTTGCAGTTTAAGACAAGCAATAACTAATAATTAGGAAGCATCTCACTGTCCAGAGTGTAACTTTTCCCCTTCCTCCCTCAAATCCCCCTTTTTAAACAACAAAAATAAGAATTTAGGACTCTCCAGATTTTACTTACTTGTGTCCACAATACAGCCTGCCTGGGAGCTGCAGGGCAGATTTTCCTTAATAACAGAGCAAGCTGCAGGTAAGGGTGAGTCACAGAAGACGTAGCATTACAGCCTGAAAGCTGTTGTTTTCATGGACCATAACTCTTTATTACTGATATAAGTGTGTTGCTGAACTTCACCTTGTATCCCTGGTGGTAGGTCTCAGACGGTGGGTTTTGAAAGAATAACAAATCTTGAAGTCTTCCCCAGGAATGCCTTGAATAACATCTGTTTGAACAGGATGAGTGTCATTTAGGGACTATGTCTCTATGCCGTTTGCTGCATCTTTGAGTGAAATAAATTGATAGAAGCAAATGCAAAAGCAATATTAAAAACTGTAGCTACCAATCCCAGATTTCCTCTGTTTCTTAGGCTGGGTATTATCATTTTATGTCGTAACCAGGGCAGACACCATTTATGAGCTCTTTGAGCCTCTCTCAAGAGTTGATGAAAAAAAGAAATAAAATATTTTTTAAAAAGGAGGAAAATACTGTTCTTCCAACTTTATTTTCTATCATAAAACAACAAAAAAAGGGCAATACGCCTTTGCTCTATACTAATGGAAATCCAACCCAGCTCGTTACATAAAACTGCTTAGGAAAATCAGCAAAGGTTGGAGAGAAATAGCCTGGCACAGGTATGGTTGTTTAAACATTGAGGCTGTGATAAGGGGTCTGCAAGGATCCTGCCGCAGTTGAGTTTGCCTCGGCAGCAAGCTGCCAAAGCTGAGCAGTGAGAAGTCCCCAGTTACTGAATTGTAATTGCCAGGGGATTTCTTCGGTGAGTCACTGAGGCAGCCCTGAGCCTCACCGTGAAACAGCAGCCATCCCTCACCTCTACTGGGAGATGTGTCCAAACCCACCCAAAGGGGCCACCAGCACCTCCAGCCCCCACCTCCCCCATGAACACTGCCTGCATTACCCCAAGGCTGCTGTTTCCCTCCGTGCTTCTCTTCTTTCTCATCTCTTCCCGTCTGCCTGAGAAGGGCTTAGCTGAAGCATCCCTCAGAGCCTACAACCAGAGCCTGAGTGCTGGCAATGCCTTTAGCTTGTGCCTGATGCTGGCACAAGTTTGCCAGGTCTCATCTTAAGCAAGCAACTGTTGTTTCTCACTGAAGAAAGGGACACAAAAGCAAAATGATCCTGGAGAAAAGGCAGTGTTGGAGTAACGCCACTGAGATCAGGTCAGGTGGTGTCAGAGGGGGTGAACAGCAGCTCAGGTCTAGCCCCCCATCACCTATGGGAAATTAACTTTCTTGGTCTGCTGAGATGCCATTCCCTGTCCCCATTTGTGTAGTTTCTTACATCTGAGCACTGAAACCTCACAGCCTGTAGTGACACCCATCAGTATGAGATGATAGGATCATGAGAGGGATGCTCAGCAGAAGGTTAAGTTGGGGCCAACCCATGTAGACCAAAACCTGATGCTGCCAATTAATAGTTGGGTGTCTAAGATCTTCCAGGAAGCAGAGGTGGGTGTCTAATTTCTAGAAATAAGAAGCTATGATGAAGTAACCTACCTGAAATGACATCTGCTTATACCTGAGCATTTTTGGGGGTACCAGACACGCTTTCTGCCCCTTTACACATGCCATTAAGTGTACAAAGCCAAGATCCCTAGTGCACGCACTCACCAGAGACCCTACAACCCTTTCCTTAGGGTGCTGCTTTTAGTGCCTTCATCCTGGCCAAATTCCAGTTGAGTAATTAGACCATGATTAGGTAACTGCTTGCATATGCCATTCCTCCTCCTGAGGGAGCCTGGGTCTAAATTATTTGATGCTTTCAGGACTTCTAGTCATTAGCAAGGCTGTTTCCCTTGCCAGTGGGAAACTGAATGCTGGCAGAGCTTGGAGAATGGCTCCACTGTAGCTGGCCTGGCTGTAGGATGGGTATTGCCTGGGTGGCTGGGATATTGCCTACGGTAGCCAGAGGTCCTCCTGCCATTTGGGGAGACGCTGATGTGAGCCTGCTGGTAGAGCTGAGGTGTGAGCAGTAAGACCCTCAGCTGGGGAAATGAACCCAGTATCATTGTTATGCTTAGTGGGTAGGAAAGAAACAGATTGGCAGAATCATTTACATGTGCTAGGGACCATTTTGTGGTTTGCAGATTGGAATTCTTAATGGCTCTCCTTACAAGTTGTTTGCTTCCAGATGCTGTTTGCTTTCATGTTCAGAGCTACACGCATTAACATAGGAAATTCTGTCTGGAAAAATGCTGAGTACTGGCAAACGCACATACCTAGAAGAAGTCAGCATCCAAAATGCAGAAAGTTTTAGGCAGATACCATAATTTTTCCCTGTCTTTTGATCCTTACTTGCTATTCATTTATCTCCCATGGGATATTTGAGTTCATACATACAAAACTGATGACAACTCACAAAGATACTGGGTAAAGAGATTTTTGCTTCTATCACAGGATCTTTTATCCATCACTTGCCTCTTCCCCTACCCAGCAATACCCCTCTAGTCTGTAGCTTTCATCCATCCATCTATCACCTCCTGTTCCCATCTGGTGACACTGGTGCTGTCTTCCGCATTCAGAAGCTCCTTAAAGCCAAGCCTTGGCTGACACATCCATAGGGAAAAGCCCGATTCCTTGGGCTGATAACAGCCTGGAGCATCTGTGGCATGCTTGGCTGCAAAAAGCCAGATATTATGGCACCAGGACACCCTCCAGAGACAGCACAGACGTAGAAGGAAAGCATCCCTATCTGAATCCACCTTCCTATAAGGCAGCCAGGTTTCTCTAAAGATCTCAGATGAAACTACCAAGCAGCCCAAGTCCTGCTTTTGTGTGCACAGATCTGCTAAGGCAGCATCCAGCAGCAATAAAGTGCATGTTTTCCTGCAGGACCTGGAGGTTTTGACGTTGAGGCTGGAAGTACTGAGGAGCCTTGTAGATCAAACTTGACGTGTTTCTTCAGGGTAGCTTGTAATCTGAGGATTTACCAGAAAACTGCCCAGTTTTGGTGTTATTTAGGGAAAGTTTCTCCCTGTGGCCTAATCAGTGTAGTGCTGACAGAGTGAGTTTCTACAGACCAAAATCTCTAACTGCAGGAGGCTGTGAAAGCAATATGAAGGCCCCTTAGGTACTGAGTTTTAATACTAATTACATCTGCATGTGGGGATGGAGGAGCTGGCATCTGTATCCTGTCTCAGCTTTTTGGAAGGAATAGCAGAACGTTTCTAGTGCTTTAGGTGTGTGTTGGACAATCAGCCAAGCCATGAGCCCTTCCCAACAGCAGGAAAAAGTGGGATGCAATGCACACGAGAGTCTCCGGCCAAGAGCTAAACAGCCAGCACAGCTGGGACCTGGCAGCTCTCACAGAAGCAACAAAGACAAAGAAACTTGCCCTTTGGTTTTTCCAGAACACCTTCCTCCAAGGCCATCTGCATTGAATGCTCTCAGCCTCGTCATTTCTACACTTTCAGGTGTTCATCCAGCCACACGGGCAGCTTTAGCTGTTCCGTGGAGGTGGGATGTGACAGTGCCTTGACCACGAAGCAAAAGCAAGAGGGGTTGCTTTCCCTTGACAGTGAGTTTTCGCAAGCCTGCACAACTGCTCTGCTTCCCTGCAAAGCTCCAGAGGACACTTTCTAGTCCCTTCATGGTCCTGCTGCAGTCCTGATGCAGTGTTAGAGGGTGTGCAGGTGCTTTGTCCTCCCTGATTCCCACCACTGGGTAATTGACCCTGTTTTTCTCCTGGAGACCCCGTTTTCCTTCAGATTCTGTCCCCCGTGTCCTTGCTGGTCATTCTCTCAGAGTCTCCTTTAGAGTAGGCATCTCCCTGGGCTTTCTCTGAGATTCCCCCTGGGTCAGGATTTAGCTGCGCAAATGCAGGTGTCTACAGCATGGGTCTCTGAGCTGTCCCCCCTTTTTATAATCAATGAAAATACTTTGCAGGAACAGTTCCGCTCACTCTCAAATACATATTCAAACTAGGTTAGACAACCTGAAAATACCTATTTTTCTCCACTGACTATGTAAGAAACTTGGGAGTCTTAGCTCAGAGGGAGAAAAATGTCAGATCAGATGAATCTTATGCTTTATCTCTGAATATGGGCACCAGCCCTTACAGCTCTATGTTGGAGACTCATAGATCTGCCTCTCTGTCCCAAACCCCACTTCCTTTGTCTGAAATGAGCCTCAATGTGCCACGATTTTCTCCTCACAGATGCATACCATGGCCTCAAGTTCAACTTGGCTAGAACAAAGCCCTTCATATACATTAAGTACTTCCATCGTGGGGTACAAAATCATTACCCTGCCAGTTTTACAAGCTATAACCCATATATGGTCTTCAAACCAGGTCCCTCTCCATACCAAGGTCTTCCAGAGCCTTTCCACAGAAGACCGATGATCTTTCCCCACTCCCTCACAGGAAGGAGTCTCATAGAATCATAGAATGGTCAGAGTTGGAAGGGACGTTAAAGATCAGCAAGTTCCAACCCCCCTGCCATAGGCAGGGACACCTCCCACTAGACCAGGTTGCTCAAAGCCCCATCCAGACTAGTCTTGAACACCTCCAGGGATAAGGCACACAGAACATCTCTGGGCAAAGTTCTCTCAGCAAAGCTCCAATTTTCCTGGCATATGTTGGACCCATCTGGCTGACACAGTCCTAAAGAGAAACCACATCAACCCACTGCACTTGTCATCCAGCTCTCCCAGTTTTCCACTGTCCACTGGTCTTCATCTCTGAGGTCTTCTGCGTCCCTCCACACTCATCTTGCAATGCTCCCAGAATGTGAGCTGACTGACTGGCTCAGTGAGAGGGCTCAGATCCATGCGGCGCTGGCTTTGCTTTTCCCCGGTGCCCCTTGGTGTTGTCTCTACCTGCTGCTGTGCTCCAGACCGCAACCTCTCCGAGCCAGGTTTGTCTTTTTATTGTGAGCTTGCACAACAGCCGCTGAGGTACAGCCCCTCTGGAGCCGGTTGTTGCTGCAATCACTCAGGCCGCAAGGACTGAAATACACTCTTTGCCTGATTAAATCTGAATGGGGATTAGTAATGGAGGAGGAAAGGGCTGGAAGTTTAATTCATGGACATTATCCTCTTTCCTTCCCTCACCCATTTGGCAGCAGAGTGGATGCACGTGCGCTGCAGAGCAGCACTTTTATGAGACACACGCACCCCCGAGCTCCCCTGTGAGTTTATTCCAGCTGCAGCCGGCAGAGATAAAACTCCAGAGCCAGCCCTGATGGGGCGAGAAGCCAGCTTCTGGAAATAGCTTGTCCCTGTGGAGCATGTTTAGATAGCACAGCCTGGGGACGGGTACCCCAAAAAGTAGCCAAGCGCCCCTAACCCCAGCGCTGCAGCCCCTACGCCTGGAGCGAGACAATGGTGATCTCTTCCTGACCTGTGAGCTCTTCCTTTCTCACACCAGAGCGCTTTGCTGAAAAAAGCTATGCTCTCTGTGCCCTTTTGCCTCCGCAGCACAGGTATGGTGGCCAAAGGACTCACTTAATGGCATAAGCCGCATCAGCAAGTGGCATTTATCAGCACTATGTCACATTTGGGATGTATTTTTTCCCCCTCTGAACTAAAATCGGCTTTGCTAGTAGGGCTTGCTTTCTTTTTTATTTTTTTTTCTTTCTTTTTTTTTTTTTTTTTTTTACATATCTAAAGATGAAAGACACAGAAGCGAGTCCTCTGGGCTGGAAATTGCTGCAGAGAGCCTGAAAACACTTCCCATACGTTCCTCTCACCGCCAGCATTGCTGCAGCATCCTCCTCCAGCACAGTCTGAAGCCCACCGGTGAGAGGGCTTTTCTCAGCCCCGAGCCACGGCACCAGGGATCTGCATCCTGGCAGATGCTTCCACTGGGATGGTGTTTGGAGCTGGGGGGCCAGGGGCTCCTGCCTGCCCCGTGGCCATGACCTCGTTTGCTTGCACACTCGTCTGCGCTGAGCCGGAGAGACTCATCCGGGGAGCCCCACACGGGCAGCTGGCGGGGATTTTTGCATTGTTTAATTCTCAATCCTCCCGAGAGGCTGGTGAGGGATTGAGCATGTTCACTGAAATGAAGGGCAGAGGCATGGCGGGCAGGGCTGGGCATCGGGGAGCTGAAGGGGCCCAGTAAGAGCTGTTTGCTCCCAAACTGACACAGAAATAATGACCAGAGCGGGCATTTCTCTGGCAGGCAAATCAGCGGCGCAGCCAGACCTGGAAGCTCCCATCCTGCCTGCAAGCAACATGCCACCAACCTCCGGGAGGGTCCCAGCCCAGTGCAGGCAGCAGAGGCGACAGGCTGTGATTTGGGATGGGAAGGTTCGTCCTCTCCCTGCTACCCCCAAGTGCAGAGGTGCCCATGCTGTGGTCTGGGGTATGTTTGCGCATCTGAGCACGCAGAGCAGCTGTAGGCAGGTGGATGCTCAGGTGGGGTTTTTCTTGATGCCCATGGGCACGCTGGCAGTGCAGCAGCGTGCTGGTGCTGCCCACCCCTGCCTGATAATGGAGCCCCCAGCTCCATGGACTCCTTCTGACCTGTTTTCCTCAACAGATGCAGGTGTGCTTAAGATGTACGGAGGGGAAGACCAGCCTTTCAGAGAGGCATCCTTCTGCCAGAGTTTCCTACAGAAGCTGCGAGAGGCCCCTACCCCCAAAAAACTGGCTTAAAGACAAAGGTGCAGTGCCTGGAAAGCGGGGTCCTGCAATGACAGGAAAGGCTGGGGGTGCCCAGCTCCCAGCTTTAGGTACCCAAGGATCAGATTATGGTGCCAACAAGGAGGTAAACAGGTCTGGCATGAGATTTGACTATATACTCAAAGGAAATGCTAGCTGGTGCAGACTTGTACCAAGGTCTATCACACCAGCAGCATTCTCATGTGTCCCCGTTACAGAGGAGCAAATAGAAGATGGAAAAGGGTGCACATCAAGATGGAGCCAGTCCAGCAGCACAGGCACACACAGCAGCTTTGGCTGCTCGGGGTACATGGGTAAACCCCAAACCTGACCCAGGATCCATCAGGAAGATCAACTGAATTATCCCATGGAAGTAACTTTGCAGCTCTTCTTCTTCTTCTTACAAAAACGCACCTGCAAAGCATGCATGGATGGATGGAGGGAAGAAATGGGAGCCTGCCGTGCCTCCTCATGGCTGTCTCATTGAACATATCCTGAGCATAAAACAGCCTCCAACCTACAACAGGCAGAGGGAAACAACAGGACATGGGAAGAAGTGAGACCTGATGACAACTGGAATTCCCACAGCACCATGACTTTGTAAAAACACCTCTCTCCACCAGTTTGCTGGAGGTTCATGATCTCGTTAGGGTGAGAAGCCCGTGAACACTTTTAATGCATCCTAACAGCCCCACTTTGGGCTGGTTATCGCAGACCCCAGGGCGTCCCTGGTCCCAACAAGGGCAAAGAGCCTGTTACTCCTCATTGCTGTGCTGACTCATTTCCCTCACTCCTATGTTACTCCCTCTTTCTCAGAAAGACCCTTAAAGAAGGTCCTGGTAGCCACCATGCACCTGGTGTGGCCTCACCCTGAGCCCCCTCTATCCCAGGAGCCGCTGGGTTGGAGCCCACCAGCATGTCCCTTGTCCCCACATCTCCTTGTAGAGGCAAGGTGCAGCAGAGCCAGGACAGCCAAGGTGCAACCCATGGGGTGCCCATGGGCAGGGCTGCCCCATGTCTTGGGTGGGGGGGCTCACCGCCAGGCTTCTGAGCAGAGATTTCTCAGTGCCCAGGGGTGCTCCTTCATCCAGTGGGTGGGTGACGTGGGTGCAACCCCCGGGCCCTCCTCCAGGAAAACGTACACTTGGTAGGAGACAGGCTTTTGTCTGGGTCTTACTTCGACCTGCTGGGTGCATGTTTGCAGGGGACACTCTCTGCCAAGGCTTCCTGCTGCTGGCAGGGGACAGGCTCTGGTTTGTGCCACCATCGCCAATTTGGCCAGCCGACCCAAGGCGGTGGCCCCGCTGCCACTCCCCGTGCCCGGTGGGCTTCCTCCTGCAGCAGGGCTTGTCCCCCCCCAGCCCGTAACACTGACCCACGGCAGGTCGAGGGCAGCACCCTGCTGAGGACATGCACCCCAAGTCTGGGGGACAGAGCCCAGCTCCCCACAAAAGGTGCCGGACATGGCCCTGCTCGAAATAAGCTGGGCTGGGCTGCCACCTTGTGCCAACAGGCAGCATCCACTGACCAAGCCAGGCATGGGAAGGGATTTTCTTTCGCCCTAAATTTTCAGTGACAGACATGGGGATATACCCCTGGACTTCAGTTTCCAGATGGACCCCACCAGAGCTCAGCACCTCCCCGGCAGCAGGGAAGGGGCTTTGCTCTCCCTCCTTGCAGTGCAGCCCTGGAGCTGTCGTCACCCCCAGCATGGGGTTCAAAGAGCCCGTATCCCGGCAAAGCGCAGCCCTGCTGCCCAGCAGCCGTGTCCTCCGGGAAACGCCCGGGCAGTGGAAGAAGGGGCGCAGCACCCCAGGGTGCCAGGACTGCGTGGGGTGCAGCATCCCTGCGAGCGCTCCGAGTCACAGGGCTGAGGGGGAGGGCTCAGCCCCGAGGGTGGCCAGGGAGAAATGCCAAAAATTTAGGTGCGGGCGGGTACCCAGAGTGATCAGGCAGCCTTGGACCCTGGGGCAGCCTGCAGCAGTGGGGGCCATTTCTGGGTGGCCTCAGCCTCCACCACCCCACCAAGGTGATGCCAAGGGGACCTTCGCCTCCTGCTATCAGCCCTGGCTCGCACTCTTGGCATGGGTGAAGGCTGCCAGCGTGGCTGGGAGGAAGGGCAGCAGCAAGGCCGAGACATCACTGCCCAGCTCCGGGCAGCCCTGGCACGCACCAGCCCCGGCACAGCCCACACTGGCCAGCTGTTTGGGGCCAGTGCTATCTGCGTGGGCAAACAGGGCTTATCAGTTCCTCCCTTTTTTTCTTTTTTTTTTT
>KZ506987.1:16478-28711 GCA_002844005.1 Limosa lapponica baueri | reverse complement strand
TAGATCTGCAAAGACAGAATGTGCTTATTTTGTAGCCTTCTGCCCTGGGATTTTTGGGTGGTTTGGTTTTGGTTACTCCCCCCCACCCCCCCAAATTTACATTTGCAGCTGCCTCCACACGTGGCACCTGAATTTGCAGTGTGACTGGTGTAGCCAGCACTTGGGCCTCTCCAACCTGCTCTGAGCCTGTGAAGGCTGCGGAGGGTTAAAGGCAATGCCTGCAAGGAGGATCTCTCCAAAATGCAGAAGAGGAGACAGTCCCAAGTGCCTGCAGGCATGTTTTTGCCTTGACAGAAGAGGGAAGTTGGCTTTTCAATGCCTGCCCTAGCTAAAACTGGATTTTCCCTGTGAAGTTAAGCAGGGAAGCCCAAGTCTATCTGCCTTCCTGGCCCCTCTGCTTAATGTCGTCTGCTCAGGGTGCCCCATGGGGCACAGCACCAGAGGGTCCAGCAAAAGAAGCTAGGGAAGGGATGGATGGCAGAAACCTCTGTTTTCCTTCCCACAGCAAAGGTGGAAAAAGGACACGGCCAGTTTTCATCCTGAGCTTCAGATGGCGTGAGCCAGCCGGCCGGCCGGCCCACCCAGGAGGTGTTCGGAGGGCTGCAGGATGTGCTGAGTCAACAAGAGCATCCCCTTGCCGAGGGCGGGGGGCTGATCAGGGCTGCCGAGACAATAGGGGTTTCCAGCTTGCAGGAAGGGTGAGCGCCAGCTGCGAACCACACGGTGGGCTTTTCCAATTTTAGCAAACTCAGGTTTGTGTTACCGACTAGAAAAGGCAGTCTAGTCCTTAAAACTTTCAGGCACTTGACCATGCAGCTCCATCCCCTGGCACAGGCGTACTCCCCCATCTAAGCTTTTGTTTAAAGAAATTCCACATCTGGTCTTTATGTTGGATCAGATGACCTTGGATATGATTTTTGGAACAAAGGGGTGGTGCTTCATTGGGCTCTGTCTAGGAGATGAAAGCTGGTCCCAGGGAGTACTCCATGAGGGTCACTGAAGCCATCACCTAAGTTAGCAGCCTGGAGGCTGCTCTACTTTTTCAAGCACCACAAAGTGGGCACAGAGCTGCTGTGAGAAAGAGAACTCGGAAATGGAAGGCTTGGTTCAGGGCTCTGGGAGACTGTAACATCTTCTGTTCACCTTAGTAGATGGCCTGTTCTCAGAGTCGTGCTCTGTGTGTTTGTCCTTGTAACCAGGAGCTGTTTCAGCAGCAGCATCGACTTCGTGTACTTCTTGCTGCTTAGCATCGACATTGAGAAAGCCTGAACTTCTCCATCTCTTGTTGCCCCAAACCCTCTCTCTTCTCATCCTGTCTTCTGGCATCACCTGTGCTGCAGAAGCGTGCCACGAACATAAAGGTGGGTGAATAGACTGCTTCCTCTCTGCTGACGGTTTCCAGCTTGCTGACCTGGAACGTGCTATGTGGAGGAAGCAAGGTCTTGTCACTCTACTTTGGAGGGACGCTCTGCCACTCTTCTTAGCCACCTGGGCTGCCGAAGAGGAACACAAGGCAGTTGCAAGGGATCCCCTTGGTGTGGGAGAGATGTCAGAAGCAAGGGCAGCTTGGCTGTCTCTGCTCTTCTCCCCAGCCTGGCTGGAGGGGGGTGTTGCAGATGGGGTGTTACCCCTCTGTTAGTCACAAATGGGGGGCTGCCAGGAAATCGTTACAGTCTGGCTCAAATCAGAGCAGTCCCTGGCTGCTCTAACTGGGTGTCGGGCACATCCCTTGGCTTCCCCTTTTCCCGGGGGCTACAGCAGGGAGCTGGCCTTTTCTGAGAGATCACGTAGGTTATTGCTGCATTCTTAGGGGCTCCCGGGACTTGTAGGGCACCCCATCTTTTCAGTGGTGACAGGCTGATTTAAGCACGTGCATTTATATTGCTGGGTCTGTCCTGCTGGTGACTGCTGAGTTTTGTTCAGGTGCTTTCCCAGTGCTGTGACCTCTGTGACGCTGTAACCACACTGTTGGCCTTTGGTCTTGCTGATGACACATGGTGAGCACTAAGCATCTCCCACCCTGCCTCCCTCGAAGGGATCCTGGGGAGGACAGGAGCATCCTGATGAGAGGAGGTGTGGTATCAGAGGAAGCTGCTGGAGCCCGTGGGACCTCGTGTGACAAAAACTTGGTTTTCTTTTCTCTGAGAAGAGAGAAAGCCTCTGTGCGTAGATGGTGAGGGTCAGGAATGTGAAAATTCAGGGAGAAGTTCTGCAGCAGTTCTGACACATAATCCTGAGCTTTGGCAGAAAATTGTTCTATGTCCCTATTAATACGTGACATCCCAGCCCAAAACATTGTCCCTCCCTCCCTAGCCAAAGGATGGTTTTAATTCCTGGGTGTCAGGGCCTCCTAACCTGGCCGGGGCTGTGGGACTCTGCTGGAGACGTGATGCTTGACTGACTTGTCCTATTACAGCACCAAGCAAAGGCTTGTCCCGAGTAACCTGCGTGTGGCTGCCGGCGAAATACCGCAGCTGGCCAAGTGCTCCTGGGTAGAAGGGAACAGAGCCCCTTGTCAGCGTGACTCTGACCTGTGGGATGTGGAGCAGAAAGGGCGAGAGAAGAGCCCCGTGTCTGATCCCAGTAATTTTCTCCTGTAGTCAATGGGAAATGGATCTTCCAGCTATGGCAGGCAGAGGTGCGGGTCCGTGACCGGGTGTGCTGCGCCGACCGGCGTCTTCAGCGCGCGCCGGCGCTCTGGTGTGCACCTTGATGCAGATGGATGTGCTCTGGTACGCAGAGCCGCTCGCTGCCTGGGAGGTGTGTGCTGCAGCTCTCGATGGGCTCCGGTGCAGCTTGGAGCTTCCCCTTGTCACCTCTGTCTGCTCTGGTCACCTCTGGTCATCTGGAGAGCCCTGGGCAGGGGCGATGCTGGGGGGAAAGGTGAAAGGGAAGGATCTGGGGCAAAGCCTGTTTGAGCTTCAGCCCCTGGCATTACTAGTTGAAGAAGCAACCTGCAGAGGACATCTATGCTGCATGGGCCAGTGGCTCTAGTGCTGGTGCTGAGTGACCATAGCCGTGCTCACAGGAAATCCGTTCTTGGCTCCCTGGAAGCCCTCCACCCTGGAGAGTCAAACTGGGAAGAGGCACAGCCAGGGGGCGGGGGGAGGCATTTTTGGCTGTACCTAAAGGCAGATTAGTTGGCAGGCGGCTCGCCTGTGGATCTGAGCTGCAGCAGTGCCTGGTAACCCTCCCTCCCTCAGCCAGCGGCGGGGGTCAGGCTGCCGGAGGGCTGATAAAGCAAACGGGTTCGCCTGGAAGGCAGCCTTGGAGCCTGGAGGAAGCCCTCCCCCAGCATCGCTGCTTATCTGGGCAGCGCTGGCGCATGTCAGCGCTCCCCTCTTGCCTTTCTGCCCCGTCTCCCTGCTGTGGACCTTAGCCAGCGTAGTCACCTCTGCCCCTCCTGCCGCTGGGTGCTGCGGCAGGACAGGGCTCCCTTCCCAGTTTGCTGCCTTCTAGAGCTTGTGCCATCGCCCCGACGACTGCAGCCGGGTTGCACATGCATACCACGCTCACACACGCGTGTGTGCACAGGGCTGTGGCAGACGTGGGTGAGTCAGGCAGGAGGAGGGGGTGAATCACAGGGGAATGAGTCAGCGGGGAGCAGAGGGCAGGTTCTTGCCCAGGGCTGGGCTTTAAGGGAGCCCAAGGGCCTGGCAGCCTGTGCCGGGTCCCCTGGGTGAGGAGGAGAGCTGGGAAATCCGCAGGGCTTAGCAGGTGGAGGCAGTGCCTGTGGCTTGGGAATGGGCCGGGATCCAGCTCAGCCACGTGGCGAACCCATTCTGTGCCCACATCTCCTCCAGCCACAGGTACGTGTCTGTCCCGGAGGGGCCTGGGCCATCCTTGGTGCTCAGGCTTTCCCAGGAGGGACCGAAGATGAGCACTGCAAGGGAGAAATGTGGTGAGCAGGTATCCCAGATCCTTGTCCCCATGCAGGCAATGGGGTGTCCAGCCAGCCCTGGGCACACTGAGCACGTCTCTGTCCTGGTCAGATCCTGCACACTAACCTTTCCATCTGCTCTGAAAGAGCAGGGAGAGGATGGAAAAATAAATGATCCCTGCTGGGGCAGAGACGGATAAATAGATAGCTCTGGATTGAGGGAACGCAGCATCAGGGGAGAGCTGGGAGAGGGATGATGTGCTGCAGATCTGGGGATGTGGTTGGTCATTGACTCCAGAATCCCGTGTGTGATCTGGACTCTGCTGCAGACCCAGGGGGATGTTGGGAGGTGTCATGGATTGCCTCTTCCCTCATCCAGGGACCTGCTCTGGGCTGTTGAGTTTCCATCTAGCCCAACTGATCTCTGCTGAGTTTGACTCCTGGTGGTCAAATTGCTCCTGAGGGCAGATTCCCTGTGGGTGTGATGGAGGTGGGCCTGGTGTCACAGCGGCGAAGCCAAAGCTTTCTGTATTTAGGGGCAAACTTCTTGGAGCAGGTACTTGGGACTCCTGGCTCGGGGAAGCCTACATGTGTTGCAGCAGTCGCTGACATACGTACTTGGTATCGCTTCCAGCCAGAGCAAGGATCAAATACTTGAATGAAAAAAACCTCTGCTGGTGTCAGCGTTGAGGTGAGCCTCTTATTTTTAAACACCCCCATGGTGTCTGCTGCTCGAGGCTGGCTGCTGGGTACATCTTGTCCTCCCTGGTGGCACCCTTAGCTGGGCAGGGTGGAGACTAACAGGCTCCAGCACTCTCCAGAGATGCCCTGGAGCTCTGGCCCTGCCATGGGGCTTCTGGTGTGCTACAGTGCATCGGGGGCAGAGGCTGAGGGTGGTGGGTTTGTGCAGCCTGGGAATGGGAACGCAGCGAAGGGGGCTCTCGCTGCTGCTGGCAGCTGTGGGTTTGGAGAGAAGCTAAAGCCAGGCTCTCCTGGGAAGTGCCCAGGGACAGGATGAGAAGCAACGGCACACATGGGAAATTCCAATCAGATACTATGAAAAATATTTCCCCACAATGGCGGTTGGACTCTGGAGCAGGGCCCAGAGAAGCAGGGGCAGTCTCCACATTTGGAGACCTTCAGCCCTTGGCAGGGGCAAGCCCTGAGCAACCTGCTTGACGTTGGCCCTGCCATGAGCAAGATTGGACCGAAACCCCCTGAGATCCCTTCCCACTGTTGTTGTTCCCCTGTTCTGCAGTTCTCAGGGTGTTTGGCAGTGTAACAGCTCATGGCCTGTTGGACTTGACCAGTTTATAGATGAATGGAGCTATCAGGATGTTCTTCTGTCCATCCATTTTTGTCCTGGCTTGGTTTGTCTCATCTGTACGGTATTAGCAGTGCTGGGGGATGGAGGCACTGCTTTAGCAGCATTGCCCAGCTCGTTGCTTTGCCTTGACCTACCTTAGCCATCTCTCCAGAGGTCCACGATGTTCCCTTCCCTGCACAAGCACAAAAAGCCCATTGGCAGTAAAGCAGGAGACAATAAACCATGCGCCCTGCTCTGCTGGCAGTGTGGAGCTGTGATCTGTAGGGGGGTGCTGGCATTGTGGGGAGGCTGGGAGGATGCTGGCCCCAGCCCTCCAGCTGGAAGGGCTCCAGGTTTATCTTCCTCATGGTGCCTGTCCCAGGGACTGTGGCGATTGCAGGAGAAGTCATCAGTAGCCTTTTTAAAGGCTGCAGCTGCCTGACCATCCCGAGCAGATAGGGAGCAGATGGAGGCTGAGATGAGCCCAAAGGACTGTCTGGAAAGAATTACTTGCTCCCAGTATTTTCTGTTTCTTTGCCAGCCTTTTATTCTCATGGCTGCTCTTTTCCTGATCCTGTCCTTCTGCAAGGCTGGCTGCTGGCAGCCTTATCAGCCATGTCTTCATTAACAACTTCACTCCGAGATTTATTGTGTCTCTGAGCTTTGACCCTGGTGCCTGATACTGCAGAAGCCCGTGTCCGATATGTAAGTGCTCAAAGAGTTTATTTCATATTTGCCCTTGTCCCGTCTGCAAGAATAATGGACCAGAGCAAAGCAAAGGGGGCTGTGTGTAGCCACGGTGCCCGGGCAGAGCTGGCCCGCAGCAGTAGCTACGTCTGCCTCCCCGTCTGGCAGAGGCTGGGAGGATGTCCAGGCTCCCCAGATGCTTTTATGTGGATTTTCAAGGTCTAGGACATTCCCATGAGCCTGTGCTTGTCCCTAGATCCCTTCTCAAGTTGCTCCCCTCAGCCTTTCCCTTGGGCTTTTGTTGATGCTGGGCTGCAGTCTGGCAGAGCTCTGTGTGCTCTCCCTTCCCTGGTAGTCCTCTCGTTACTCAATCCCGCTCTGGGCGCTTGGATATCCCTGTTAAAACACCAGCACACATCGAGAGCAGCAGCAGGGTGCGGTGGTCTGAGCCAAGAGGCCCCCAGGGTCCATTCCCAACTGCACGGGTAAATCACTGCCCGGCTGGGGACAAGCTGGTTCCTGGTGATGTGTGGGGAGCTCTCAGGTCTCTTGTGGGCCCCATCATATATGACGGGGATGTATATCTTAAGGACATATAAGGAGTCCCTAGGAGGGTCAGGCCTAGGGGGACATCCGTGTCCCAAGAGGCATGGCTGCCTCCAGGGTTGAAGGTGTTTTGGCCCCAGTTGCCACAGATAAACTGGTTTTTGAGGTCTCTGAGCTTTGTGTGATCCCACAGGAGCAGCACAGAAAATCATGGACTGCAACAGCGGCAGCAAGCAAGAGTTTGCATGGGGGCCTTCACGTCTTTCAGGGACTGATATGGGGGCTCATGTCCTGTGCAGGTGGGCTGTCTGGAGACACAGCTGTGTCTCGAGCCCGTCCATGTTCACTATCACTTCTGTGAAGACGGAGGATGCTGATATGCCGGTGCCCCAGTGCTGTGTAGTTCCCTGCAGGCTGCACCTGCCAGATAGCCCTGAGGCGATGTCCCCTCCGGCCTCTGCCTGACATGAAGCACCAGTTGAGCCTTGGCTTCCTCCATCCCCATGCAACATGTCAGGTGGATTCCTCCTTCCATCCCTAAAGCACCTCCGGCTGTGTGCATTCCTCAGAGCCCGGACCATGTGGAGGGGGTGGCGGATGCAGAGGGCTCTGCTGTCAATGGGAGGCCACGGGTGGTTCAGGGTGCATGGATCAGGGTGCTTGCCATTTTCATGGGATGAAATAGGAGCTAGACTGTGTCTCCCACTGCCCTGCGCATGAATGTGCCTGCAGTCAGACATGCCAGTCCCTCCTACCCCCTTGTTTCCCTTCAAAGGGGCTTGTGCGCTTGTGTGTTTGCCTCCATTACAGGCAACAGTGTCAGTGTTTAGGTGACAGCTTTGATACCCTTTTCCTAATGCCAGCAGGGTGTTTCTCTTTTGCCTTCAGCCCCATTGGAAGGAGAGACTTTTCTTTTCTGTGGCAAGGCACGGGACATTGAGTTCATGGTGGAACTCCTCCTTCCCTGCAGTAGCCCTGGCTGTGTCCAGCTCTTTACAATCGAAGACGGACAAAGCTTCACCCTACTGGCCCGAAATCCCTGCCCAGCCCCTGTCACCGCTCCGGCCTGTGCTGGACTCGAGACTTTCTAAATCGCTGCTGGAAAGGGGTGAGTTGGGTGGGTGTGCGTGGCCGTGTGTGCGAGTGGTATCTCCTCCCAGCCCTGCGCCACGTAGATGTCTAGCACGGGGAGCGGACAAGATGCTGGGTGTCCCCACAGCTGCTGCAGGCTTATCTGCAGGCTGCAGCTTGGTAACGCTGAGCCGGGGGCCTGAGTGGACGTGCCCAAGCAACGCCCTTTTGGAGGGCTCTTACGGTAAAAGGAAGTGTACCACAGGAGGGGTTGTGGTGGGAGCGGGCACTTCCCACCGGATAAAGGCTGCCTGCACAATCCTTGCTGCCTCTTCCCACACATAGCTTCGATGTGCCTGTGTCCGGGGCTCGTCGGCGTCGTGCAGCATCCCTGGGACCTTCCCCGCTGCTCTGCGGTGCCCTGGTGACTGCTTGGGGAGGCAGGGGGAGGTGGCATTGCTGTGGCTCTCCAGACGGGCGTTGGGGACTCATCGGTGGAGTGTGTGCAGGGAGGCGTAGGCTGGCAGGGCTGGAGGATGGGGTGGCAGTCGAGGATGAGGGGAGGCTACGATAAGTTATGGTATGAGCTGCGGCAATCGGCAGGCGACAGAGCACAGGTAAAAAGAGCTGGGCAAGCTGGGGACATGCACGGGTGTGCGTGTAAACAGGGCAGGGTCTGAGGGTCGTGGAGGATGGGGTTGGGGTGGGAGCGAAGAGGAGCACACTTGTGGGGATGCAGAGCCCAGCTGCCATGTGAAGGATGTGGGGAAGGTGAAGTATTGTGCGTTTGGGATCTGGCAGCATGGGTGGCTACAGGGCATCAGGGTACAGAAGGAGCTGGCTTGGTACGGAGGGAAGATGGGGCTGGGGTTGTATGCGGTGGTGACCAGAGGGAGAAGAGAAGAGACATCAGAGGTGGGAGCAAAAGGGGTCCCATCAGCCACTGATTGCTGCGCTGTCTTCTCCTGACTTGCAAAACATCACCCTGCCACCGGAGCTCCCTGTCAGAGGCTCATGTTTCTGTGACTGGCTCATAGGGATGGAGAATAGGCTGGGCTGTTCCCGCTGCATGGTTGGATCACACTTCCCACAGTGCGCAGCCTGGGACAGGGAGCTGATGGGGTGGAAGTTACCAGTAAATGATTGCCTTTCCATTGGGGTTGAGTTAAACAGGTCAGGGTAGGGTTCATAGAGCTTCTGGTGCAGACACCAATCCCAGGGCATCATTCATCCTCTTGGGACGTCAGATAAAAAGGACTGTTAATGCTAACATTTGCGCATCACTTAGTATGGTGAGGGCCTGCTCCTGCTTGGACCTGGGGCATGCCTCCTTTGGACAGATGTCCTTATTGGACTTGAAAGATGGCAGCACATTGGTGCCATCATCATGGCCAGAGACCCCAGGCGCTGTGCCAGCGCAGAGGAGAAGAGGTCCCTGCCCCTCTGACAGGACCCATTTGCCTTCTCGCGGCCATCCTGCGACCGGCTGCACACGCATGTGACTTTGTAATCACCAACAGTGGAAAATTTTCCATCGGATGCAGTTGGCACCGAGTTCTGGCGCGGAGCAGCCGGTCTGCGTGCTCATCCAGTGGGCCGAGGTGCCCGTTCCCCCGGGCCACCGCCCCCAGAGAGGGACAGGAGTCCTGGAAGGGAGCTGGGCAGTGTGTCCCTGTGCCCGGGTGGCCAGGGGCTTGCTGTTGCTGCGGGTGCTTCCTTTGTTGCCCCGGGGTGACTGCCGCGGCCACCGTGCCGCTGCAAGGTCATCGCCGTTGGGCTGCGTGGATGGCTCTGGTGTGGAAGCTGGCAGGCGCGGTGCCGGCGGCGCCGTGTCCCCGGGAGCGGTGGTGCGCGGCGGCTACCCCGAGGTGAAAAGACGCAGCTTTTTATGAAGCGGAGCCAGCCCGGAGGAATTTTCCCCTTGTGGCCAGCTGTTGTCCTGGGCCTGGCTTGCGTCCTCCAGCACTTCCCCACCCCGCGCTGCCTCGGGGAGGGGACCAGGGGCTGGCCCACCCTCCCGGACTCCCTGCGCCGGGCGAGTGGGTGCCACCTCGGGCTGGTTGGGGGTGAGTAGCTGCGGTGGAGCTGCTGGTGGGGGTGCTGCCTCTGCAGGGATCCTCTTGGGCAGCGGAGAGTTTTCCCCACCCCCAGCTCTGCCGCTGCCTCTTTGTTTTCTGGCAGAAGCCTCTGTGCCTTTTCATTGCCGTTGAGGCGCCGAGCAGGAGCCTACATGTGCCGTGTGTGCGTCTCGCTGGGAACGTGATGCGGGCTGGCAAGCCTGCTGGGCTGGCCATCTCCCTGGCAGGGCTGCGGGGGCCAGCCGGCAGCTTCAGGGGGTCTCCTCTCTCTGTGGGCTGTTCCTCCGGTCGAGCAGGGCTTCGAGGCCGCTGGTTTCCTCCGCGAAACCCTCTTTCGCCTTGGCAGCGTTTCTGCACCTTGCCACAAGTAGAGTAAGTTGGATGGGAAGGGGCTGGTCCTCGGCTGGGCTCCGCTGGGGGCTCGGGCTCTCCGCTGCGGTCCTCCCTCGCTCCTGCTGGGAAGGCACCTGAGATTAGAGCTGCGCCAGGGGCTGCGGAGCCGGATACGGCGGTGGCTGAGGCTTCGCCTGTGTGCTGCGCCTGCCTCTCCGTCTATTTGATCTCCCGACTTCCAGCGGGGACTGAATTCCTGTGCTGGATTCTGGGCTCGGCTCTTGTGAAAGGATCCAATTATTTCAGAGCTTTGAGCATCTCCATTTGCTGCCCATATTTGCGGCGCCCGGGTCTGCGCTGGCTGGAATTCCAAGTGATTAACGTGGCTGTGACATCCCTCCTAGGGGTGTTATCTTTGCTCGCTGTCCCCCCACCGCCCCCCTCTTCCTCCTCCTCCGGCAGCGAGCGAGAGAGACAGGCAGGCAGAGACAAAGGTCTGTCCTCAACCTGGGCTGTCCTCCCCGTGAGCGGCTGCTGCGTGGGATTTCCCTGCCCCTGCCTGCTGCAGGTTTCCTGGGCTCCCGGTGGAAGGCTGGAGCTGGGCGGCCGTGGGCTGTTATCGCTGAGGTTTGAGCCTGCTGGTGCTGGGTGGGCAGGGGGTGCTGCCAGCTTTGGAGAGCTGCCCGATTGTCCTGCCGGGTTTTAGGCTGCTTTTCATTCTTTGACTGCGCTTTCCCGGGGAGAGAGGCAGCCGTGCATGGAGGGGAGGCTGATGGAAGTGTGTGTGTGTGTGTGTGGGGAAGGGGGGGGTTGGACGTGGGGGAAAGCCCCTACACAGGTGGCTGTTGCATAGCAGGATCTGCCTGCAGACCCTGCGAGCCCCCCTTCCCAGCTGCAGGCTATTGTCAGCGTCGCTGCCTGCATGCAAGGCACCCGGGCAAGGTGTACGGAGGCAATCCACGCCAAGATGTGGGGCATCAGAAGGGGCAGGGGTAAACCCCCAGGCTGGGACCTCCGCTGGGGCTCCCCAAGATCCCAGGAGAGGTTTCATTGTGTTATCCTGGGTCAGCCGAGCAGAAGGGCTCCGTCCCTGCGGCACCTGTGCGTGGGGCTGGGGCTTTGGGAGGCACCACACGTCACTGGGCAGACCTCAGCCCCACAGGAGCCTGCAGCAGCCTGGAGCACCAACAAGGCATCCTGTGGGGAGGGATGCTCTGTCCCCAGGGGTTCTGCACCCCCTTCCTGCAGGGTGGGAGGAAGAGCAGCAGCAGCGCCTCCTGAACATGGGTGCTGTGGGGCAGAGGGAGGTGTTGAATCTGTCTCTGTAGAAGCTATCTCTGGTGATTTCTAGGAGCTGGCACTCCTATCATGGGCACTGCCTCTTGCCCCATCCTTCCCCTCAGGCCTTGGGTTTCCTCCCCCCTTTATCAGCACAGGGGCCAGCACTGAGCAAGGCTCTGCAGCTGCAGAAATCTGGCACGGCAGGAGACTTCCCAAGGACCCCCGAGAGCAGCACTTGCCCTTGCAGTGGGGTGAGGATGCTTCCTCCCTCTGCATCCTCCCTCTCCCTTGTTTCCACCAAGTCTGAGCTCCTTCCTTCCCAACCTGAATCCCAGGGGAGTGCCAGAGCTACATTCACACTGGTTGTCTTTCCCTTCAGGCACAGTTTTGCTCCTCTAGCATCTCTCTAACCATCTTCTCTCCAGGATTGCCATCTCTCTTATGGACGGTGCTGAAGGTGGTCCCCAGCCTCACGTGTCTGTCTCTCTGCTGACGGTGATATGCCTGATCTGCCAGGCTGTGGAGAAACCCTTCTCTGGCATCAGCATTGCTGCTGGTGCTGCCATCCTTCAGGGTTGTGATGGAAACTTTCTGCCTGCTGGCGCTTCTCAAGCTCTGCTCTTAGCCTGTGCCAGGGAGCTTCTGGGTTTGCACTTCCACCGGTTAGATTTCCTTCCTTCTCCTTGGGTTCAGATAAGACCGATGGACCTGTGACTTACGCTCCAGGCAGTCTGTTTCCAACAGTTTTTGTTGCCTCTACTCTTGCCTTGTTCTCTGCTTGTGCCAAGGATGATTATTTGCCCTCTTGCAGTGACAGCCCCGCTCTTTCCTGGCTATGTGGTTCCTGCTTCACCTCCAGTGAGCCTGCGAAGGTCTCCTTAGCGCTTCCCAGGAGAGGGAGCAGGAGGGAGGAAGGCAGCAAAAGCTGGCTAGTTTGAGGTTGGTTTGGGACTTTTTTTTTTCAGTCTAAATGGTGCAAGGGCCCCTGCCAGCTCCTGGGCATGGTGCTGTGTCCCAGGCAGCAATGCCCAGACCAAAGCCCGTTTCCAGC
>KZ506986.1:105323-116550 GCA_002844005.1 Limosa lapponica baueri | reverse complement strand
TCCCAAACTGATGTGTTTTCCGGTATGATTATTGCCCTCCTTCAGTAGGCTTTGACATTGCAGAATGATAGCGCTGTCACAAATATTAGATTCCCTGAATGAACAGGATTAAAAATGGTCAGCAGATTAAAAACATTTGCTTGAAGTTTGCTCTTTGGTTTGAAGTCGTGGGGGGAAATATTTGCATAAATGAATTTTTAATAGATACTAAAAATAAAAAGCTGCTAAAGAAAACATAGCTTGTCTACATTATCATGCGATTTTAATTATGCAAGCATTTATGTTCTCTGTATATTTTGACTTAGGGCCATGTGAGACACATGAGTGAACTGTCACTCATGCAGAGTTAATTATAATTTTTCCATATAGGGGAAAAAACCCTTGGGAAAATATGATAACACTTTTCATTGGCAGTAAACACTAGTTGTTGTTAGCCATTTGAGAAAACTATTTTTAGCAGACTGTACAAATTCTGTAGTTCAAAGTGTTCCCTGAAAAGAGGTGTATTAACACGTGGCTAGATCCACTACAGAAATAGATTTTATTGACTAAGGAACTGTAGTGTTCTGTACCATAATATTTATTTCATTTTTTCTTTCATTTGTGCAAGAGAATATATTTTGACTCAATGTTTGGCCAGGTTACTTAAAGTAATATTCAACTGGAATGTGCTGAGTGTAAAATGCTATTTTTACACTAGTTACTTTGATACGGTATTGCAAACAGAAATCTTTAGTTTCCCACGTGTAACACAGAACCAGTTTGTAAAGAGTCTTTGGACTTTGCACTTCTTTTCCCAGGTAAGTGGCAAGTAACTAGTTGTCACTGACACGTAGGGCAACAAATGGATAAAGCAAGCGTGGATTCTGAGATCTATAGTTTTTAATAATTTTTAAACTACCTACAAAATGTCAATCACTTCACAAACTGACAGGAGACATAAGGAATTTCATATTACATGCTGTAAATGATATTTATCTCACAGTTTATCTAGAGTTCATTCATTTAGGTTTTTTTGTTTTTTTTTTAATTAAGTCAGCTACTAAACATCTCAGCGATTTGGTGTGCATAGCTCTAGGTAAGCAACAGAGAACTGTACCGATAACAAACCACATGGGGATAGCGGCTAGTAAGAGAGAGAGCCTTATAAAAATTACATTTCTTTGCACCATTTCATATGGTAGTCGTTTCCTCCAAAAGATAGTCTTCAAAAGCAGCAGACAAACCCAATATATTACACTTATTTCTTTTTGTCTTTGACGTATTTTCAGCCAAGCTTTTATTTTGCTGGCAATGGCTAAATGGTGAGTGCCAAATCCCTCTTTTTTCATAATTAAAAAAAATGATCATGATTAATAACTATATATATATATCAACAAGAAAAAAGTGGCACGACTGCAAACTTGCTGGTATAACATAGTCCCAAAAGAGTCCGAATACTGAGCATGCTTTTGTTGTCATTGTTGGTGTGCTACTGCCATGGGAAAAGTCTTGTTTAAGTAGGAGTCTAAAAGTCTATTTATTCCTCATGCATAAATGCATAAATCACATCACTTTTTAGTGCAATGCTTGTTATAGTAATATAATTCCACATTGTCTAATCATGAAATCATAACAACAGATAATGGCAATGAAGAACTGAAGACAGCAGGTTTAAGTGCTTAAACATCATGATACCCAAAGACAGGAGCATGGCAGTAGCTCTGTGGAATGTCACAGTTTTACAAGAACAATACTGTATATTTAAAGGTTAACAGCACGTTTAGCATTCCAACAGTGTTGTCATTCAGCAAACATCATTTAAAAAAAAAATGAGGAGAAGGAAAAAAGGAAAGGAACCCAAAACAGAAACAAGGAAAGGAAAACCCCCAAAAAACATCATAGTGAGCTATAGCCATCAAATCAGCACTATGTACAACCTTTGGAAAGAAAGATATCTAGAAAAAAATAATTACAAGTATCATTTTTGGAAAGCTGACAAACTACACAGGACAACATTTACAATGGGGCTGATATGTGCATGTGTGCAAACCTAGTAGGTAAATACCATGATAAAAGCATGAAGGTACTGCCCTGTTGGACAGTGGTAAAAGGAAATGCACTTCACTGCATTTAACCACTGCCCAGCATCTTTGTTGCACGCTGGTTGGCTTCATCAATCCTGGTTTTGTTGGAATCAGCCTAGGGAAACACAAAGGAAAGAAGCAGATGAATACAGGGCAGAAAGCAAAACATCTACCATGCTTAGTGGACACTTCTCTAGTTTTGGCTAGGTCAGGAAAATAAAGAAGCCTGAAAATACTGGAGAGCTGTTTTTATAGTGGTATTAGGGACCCAAAGGGAAATTACAGGTTTGCTGGTTTTGTGACGCTTCAGGTAGCCTTTGAGTAGAGCTCTTATGTTTGTATTCAACTTCACTGAACTCTTGTAAATGCTGTGCCAGATCTGTAGCTGGTGCTATTGACAGTGCTAGCAGTATGAATGGTAATGGATGACAGGATGAGAACTGAAGATGGGCACTTGGGTTTGACTGGTGAGAAGCTTCAGTGCTCTCTAAGATTCAGTGGACCTGGACTCTGTTCTAATTTAGATCACCAGGCGCGGAGGCAAAACCAAAATTTTGGTCAGTGTAGAGAATCACTGGAGCAGGGAAGCTAGATCGTCTGATATAGGGTACCCTGGCGAAGATAAATTTCTTTGAAAATACACCAGTTTGGGTCGCTTTGTTCTACATGTGAAAGGAAGGGAATAGGTAGGAGTCATGCCATTATGCCTTTCTCCCAAAAAAGTTCACCAGTGTAGTTGCAGGAGAGAGTTACCTCTCATGTTGAGCAGCAGCATAAACAGGAATAAAGAAAAGGCAGGGATTCTACTGTTCCTTGAAGCAATCAAACTGGAATTTAGTCCAGTGTAGGCTGAACTGTTAACTTCACTGTCTTCCATGGGGTAACACTTGCCATGATTATAAAATTGTGATTTATGATTATAAAATGCTGTTAATAAAATGGCACCACTTGGGAGGTTTAGGAGTTCTCTTTGAGTGCAAAGAGACTTTGACCATGGCTTTCTGTAGCTCTGCAGAAGTTGGTTTTGGAGACTTAAAGACATTGTCTTAGCTGACAAAAACTGGCAAAGCTCCATTCGAGCCCATGATGCTGTGCCGACTTATGCTAGCAGTGGGACTAGATGGATAAATGTTTTCACTTTTTAAAACCAACCTGTGGGAAAGGTGAAAACTGCGTTACTGCTTTAAAAGCGTGAATTAAAATAGCAAACTCTCTTCTGTGGTTTGGTGGCTGCATTTTGTTAGCTTTGATGATTGTTCCCACATCTCTGGGGTGTATCCAAATTGTACAGATTTATTTTAAATCTCCAATTTGCAAAGACAGAATGGTGAAGCAACTTTCCCACATACATTTAAAAATCCTTTAAAAATGGTTATACTGATGTATAGTAAATCATTCTTAAATATCTTGGGCTTTTCTCTATAATTGTTTTGGCAAGTGCTATGTAGATGCGTATTTTTAGTACACTAGCATGTGCCAGATCATCAACAAGCGTAAATCAGCATAACTACTCATTATAAGCCACGCTTCTTTGTTAGCCATCACTCTGACCTTGTCTACCACAGTACAGTTTTGTGTGCTTTTGCCAAAAGACTACCTAAAAAATAAGTTAATGGGTTTGGAAGCAGTTACGTTTGTCATGAAATACATTCATATTGATTAAACATAATGTTCCTAAACAGGAATACTAAGGTCTAACTCTGTTGCATGATGTTGCAGCGAAGTCAGTGAGAGTCTTTGTACAGACCTTCCCACCTAGGTTGAGACAGAATGCTTTGAGCCCTTCCTGCTTCTCTTCTCAGCCACCTACTTCTGGCTCATCGTAGGGCCAGGGTCTTCTGGTGATGATGTCTGGGCCATTTGACCTACTCATCACATCATCATTTTAGTTTTTGTCCCTCTCTCTCTGATCTGAGGGAAGGATAAAGCTTTTTATTTGCTGCTATCCTGATTACTGTGGATAGATCAGATTACATCTCTGCATTATGAGATTGCTCTGGTTTGGATGCGTGCGTCCAGTTTAACGTAAATGCTTTAGGAGCATCTGAGCTAGCTTTGCAATGCACCCCAGCTTTTGCAAAGCGTGCCAGCCAAGGGTCTTTCTAATGATCATAATTGATCAAAAGCACATTGCTCCAGCTGGTCGGAAAAAGAAAACCACTCCAGCGTTGCTGTATGCCCACTGCCAGCTAGGGATGATGGTCTATTGCTGTATTTCTCTGCAAAATAGATATGTATGCATTTGTGGTTTCAGTATTATCTGGCCCACTGTCGTTTCTGTCTTTTATAGGGGTTTTCCTAATTTACTGTATTTCCTTTTCTAGTATCTCATTACTGCGTGTCCTTACTCTGAGAAATCTGGAAGATTTTCACTAAGGCTGAAGACTGCCTTGTTTTTCTGTTGCTTTCATGGCGACTCCTCTGCGTCCATCTTTCAGAAGTGTGTCACTTCTTTAGGCAAGGGCTCTGCCTGATGAGGCCTGCCTGTGAGGCTAGATTTAATGAATCCCATTAGCTTGCAATGTTGCTTTTCTATTGCTGTATGAAATGCCTGACTCCGTAAGAAGAACGCATAGACGTGGAAGGCCAGACCTCAATTAGCCAACTGCTCTCAGCATGCACTGCCTAGAGATTAGGCCCATGTGTTTCACGTGCACAAAGGGCCTGGTCAACATTTTCAAAATCCAGGTGTTTGCAAGCCTGAACTGACAGGAGAATAGTGACTTGCTAGGCCTGCTGCAGTTTGTGATAGTATCCTGTGGGCACAGATAGGATGGAGCTGATTTCCATCCACAGGGCATGTCTCCTGGCACTATGTTATGCCATGAGTAGGGTAGCTGGTAATATGTAATAGTGCATGTCCTCATACTTGCTCCGAGAAAATGATGTATGTCCTAGAGTTCTTATTTAAAGGTGGTTATGATGCAGGCTGTATAATTTTCCAGTCCCTTCTTGCAATGTGGATAGATGTGCTGCTTTCTAGTGCTTTTCGTATGAATAACCACAGTAAGTCCCTGCATGCCCAGAAATATGAATGCTGCAGAATGGCATCGCAGTAATACTGGGTATTTTCCAATACAGTCAAACTAACAGAAGCAGCTTCATAAACCAAAACTTTTGCCTGACGCAAAGCCATGTCATGTGTTATGTGACTGTCTCTCTGTCAGAGACGAGCTTCACACCTCTAAGACAATGTATACTTCACCTAGTTCTCTCTGTAATCAAACTCCAGTAAGGAAAGCTGAGTGAATCCCTCAGGGCAGTGTTTTCTGTAAGTTTTTCGCTCTGATGTAATTAATTGACATGAAAAACAGGCATGGGCATCCTGCTCGTGAGAAGGCTTGCACGTGTAAAAAGGCTCAAGAGTACAAACTCTACCACTTAAGGTCAGCATTAACTCTAAGCAGCGCATATAAGTCCTTGGGTTAGATCCTCAGGTAGTGTAAATCTCAGCTGAAGTCAAGCGTTGTATTGATTTTACACCAGATGAAGATCTAGCCTCTTATGTCACTTCAGCCTGGCTGTGCCTGCGCCTGGAGCTCTGCCAGTACAAATGCAGATGGCTTGCAGATCTTGGGATCTGAGGATGGCAGTGAGTTCCCAGCCAGGTTTGGAGGGTGCTGCTATCTGCTTCAGAAATCTGCAATGCAGGTCTGGCACTGGAATGGTGCTCTCTGCCTTTTTAGATGGTGATTTTGCAATAGCAATGCTGAGTCTCAGTTATTTACATACATATACACACACACATCCCGAGAGAGCTGGTAGATTTCTGTCCTAATGGGGTTATAAGCAGGCAGCACGACAAGACTGGCTGCACTCTTACCATATGGCAAAGCCTTGCTTAATAAATCCCCATCCTCTTTTGGGGACTGGTCCTCCAAACAGGTGACCCAATTCTCAATTGCTTATGGGATTTCCAAAGGAAGGAAAGTCTAGGAAAGCTTAAAACTTGCCAGGAAGTGCCAGGGCATTCAGACCCAAGCTCTGCAGTTCTGCACAGCTCAGGGCATTTCTTCTTTCCTAAAGCTGTTGCAGAAGGAGCCTTGATTTGTGCTAAGGGGTCCCCACACCAGCTGTTGTCTTGCAAATCCAGCAGTGTGTGTTCAGCCCAACCTGCACAGAAGGTTACTGAAGATCCACAGCAGCAAGCTCTGCTGTGGCACAATCATTTGGAGGAAGAAGAGACAGGAGCTCTAGCAGCTATTTCTGTCCCTTGTCCTCTGAGCTGAAGAAAAACTGCAGCGTGCACAGCCTGTGCTTGCAGAAAGGAAAACACAGCCCCTTTTGGGGTCCTCTTAGAAATGTCAGCTCTCAAGCTCTCACCTTCTCCATGATCCTGTCAATCTGGCGATTCTGTGTGTCAATCTCGTTGCCCATGTCCAGGGCCATGTGACGTAAGTTGCCAATGATGCCGCTGACCTGCTCAAGATTCTCATCCATTTCATTTTCCCGGGCATCATTTGTTACCCTGGGAGGGGAAAAAAAACAATTATTTGAAGCAGAGACAGAGGAGGTTCCCACTAAAACTCTGATTCACCCAAAACCTCCCCTGCATCCTCCTTCGCTTGTCACCTGAGGAGCTTGCTGCTGTGCTCAGCCTTGAAGAAAACGGATTAATAAGTAGCTACCCTGAAAACCTTTACATGCTTATTTTTTGGATGTTGGGATTAAGTGTCTTGGTTCATCACTGCTCCATTTGTGCTGCTTGTGCTCACTGCTCCTAGAAGTGCTGCTGTCTGAGCTTCTCTGTACTGCATACTGCCCCTCTCTAGGTGGTCCTATATGGGTGGGGATGGTCCTTCTGAAACCAGGAATGAAATGGTGTTCCATTTGGACCTGTGTGTGGTTAGAGTAAATGAGAAATGTGGAACTGAAGCTATACCAGCTCCCGTCCTTGAACTACACATAGCTAATGGATACTGTCCAGTCCTCCTACCCTTGGGACTAACTGAAATATTGGGGAAGCTGCAGCTGTGACTTAACATCCTATTTAATTAAATGTATTTCTGGCAAATGACAGAAGCAGCTTCTCTCAGATTTACTGGCTTTAGTAAAGATCCTTTTTCTCTCTTCTTAGCACTATCTTTTTCAGTTACTTGGTTTTTAGAAGAAAAAACTTGCACTTGAGCCAAGGCCCAGTTCAATGCTCCAGTGACTGGAGAGGTGTGTGATGACTGGCACAGGGAAAAGCAAGGTCCATGGCTCCCACTCAGATAATCACTACATTGAGCCTCTGGTGCAGTTTGTGTTCATGTAGGTGCCAAAAGGATGCTACAGGCTATTTGCAGAACAATTATGGTGTAGTATAAGTTCCTTCACTGCTATTCTGTTATCATGCCCCAGTCTTCGTTTTGGTGGGGCTGCCATCCAGAAATAAAGAAGAAAAAAAAAAGTGAATGGCAGACCCAGCAAACTTAAATGGCAACTCCATCCCACGCTCCAGATTGCACGGCAGCATTGTTTCTATCACACTGATTTCCCTTTATCACAGCAGCCAAAAAAATAAGTGGATAATAGTTTTTGGAAAGATAATTGCTTATTAATTCAGTGTCCTTAATCTTCAGAGATCAAAGCTTTGCCCACTGGTGTGCCTTTATCCATTCAGCTGATAGCATTGTCATCTAAATACATGCTCTGTAAGCACTGTAATCAGTATGTACTTATTGCTGGGTCCCTATGTATTGCTGAAAGTTTGCAGCTTTGCTGCCATTAATATAGCTGTGTGTTTCAAACTGGCTTTCATCTGAGTGCACAGGAGTTGCCACTAAAGCACCAGTGTTTCTCTATGGTTGTGGCTTTTACAGGAGCTGAGGAATGGGGCATCATTCCCCATTCAGTGAGGTTTTCTGGATAGAGAGAAGCAGGGAAGCAGTGTACCTCTAGTGAAAAATGTGCTCCGAGTTCTGTGCTTGGCTCGGTGCTTTGGCAGAGAGCCTGAGGCTCTTTTCTTTTTGAAAAGAAAGGAAGGAATGCTGGATCCTTTGGTACGTCGTCTGGCAAGGATGGATAATGAGCACTACGTATCTTGAAACATAATAATAATAAACTAGTATTTATCTGACACTTAATTTCTGAAGCATTTGACAACTGTTGTTAATGAGACCCATAATAAGGCCCCCAGGAAAAGTGCATGGTTCACACGAGGGAGCTGGAGTGCAGAGGACAGTGTTGACTGACCCTGACAGTCTGCAACCTCACATTGCTGCTGTAAGTAAATAAATAGATATTATTTCTATTTTATTATTACCTAAATCTGGGCAGTCTCAAGGAGGAAGGTTTAGGGTCACATTTTCAAGCATCTTCTGATTCTCAGGACTAATACCAGGATTTCCAGCAATGTAACCATCCTTTGCACTAGCTCAGGCAAGCACCCACAGTGCCAGGGGAAGTCAGTGGATGAAGCAGGTCTTTAGCCCCTGTCCACCTAAATCTAAGCATCCACAACTCAGTGGAAAACGTTGGCTCCATTGCATTACCCGGCACCACTGAAGGAGTTAATGAGCATCACAGAACTCATGACCATATGGAAGAAATCTAAATATATCAGTGATGAGGAGAATAGAGAGAAAACAGTGGATAAAAAGGCTCACCTGCGGATAAAGCCACCACTGATGGCCATCTGCTCCCGTTCATCTACAACACGTGCAGGCTGGCTGGCTACAACACCGTCCTGATTATTGCCCCAGGCTTTTTTGTAAGCATCGCTTGATTTAAGCCTATGCAAAAAAGATGATGAGTAACAAAGCATCAAGTGGACAAGGACAAATGTAAAACTCTTTACTTCTCCAAGCTAAAAGCTGAATCAAGCAAATGAGTTTTCAGATAGAGTCATTGATTGTATACCGATATATCATAAGCCTGAATAAAAGGAGGGGGGTTGGTTTTGGTTTTTTTTTTTACTTTACTGCCACAACAACTGTGATGGTCAGAAGTTTTGTTTCCAGTAGGGTGAATTGCAATTGTCAAGTCTACAACACTGCACACAGGTTTTTGGATGTTGACTTAGTTTCCAGAAAGATGAAAAAAAAAATAAGGAAAAAGAAAAAAACAAGAAGAGAAGAAATACAGATAAGTAGAAAACATTGTTTCATTTCAGTGACATGTAAGTTTTGACATCAAACACAGAGAACGTACTGGCAGACAGACATAAAAAACAAAACTGCCAAGTATAGTGTGTACATCACATCACAGCAACACACCCTCTTAGAGAAAACCAGATTTGGCTAGATTTTAACATTTTACCAGGCTTCTGTTGATGTTTTGTAACGTGTATGTGGCATAATAGGCATTTAAAGCCACTAACTTTTCCCAAGGTGATTTGGGGATGATTTTCTCATAAAATTCATAGGGTTCATTAGAATTTCAAATAATATATCGGTACTTGAAAATAGTAATCATACATCGACAGTTGATGTACAAACCTTTGTCCACAGAGACAAAAAGTAAAATAGGCAGAAGTGAAATGAGTGCAGAAGAAAAGAAAAGATACAAGCAATCTAGCATCAGAAAGGGAAATTCTTCTACATTTTCTTCATGCACCAGCTACAGGCATGAATAAGTAGTGAAGCATTCTCACTAAGCACAGTTGCCCCAATAGTTCATCATACTCTTAATGCATCAGCAGTAACAGGCTTCACAATAAGCAAGACACAGGCAAAAATGGATCATCACTTCCTTCAGAAGCTTTAAACCACAGGACTTCAAAATAGCCTAGCAACTTGTTATATTTGTTGTTTATGACAGTTACCTCAGCTTTCAGAGAGCCATTTTTGACTGAGCTGCCGTGGATAGAAAATTAAAATCCGGGCATACCTTCAGTGGCAGATTAGCATGTGCAGCTTATTTAGGGTTACTGTCATTGGGGTTGTCAGCTGAGATTGAATACTTTTAACAGGATAGTGTAAGTTTTGGGGGTCTGTAGGTATAAATTCTTGATTTTATTCTGGAGATGGAGCAGTTTCCAACAAAGCTGTTGGGAACTGCAAATCCCCATGGTTTCCCTGTTCCTCGGTCAGCTCCAATCAGTCATATAAACAGCCCTGTGGCTTGGATTTTGGGGGAGAAACTGAACGTGCTTCTGGTGAATTTGGGAAAGGACACAACAAACCCATCTCTGGTGCTGTGTTCTCTCCATGACCCCTGAAGCAGCTCAGCATCTGTTGAGCTTGAAGATGCATTGCATTCTCCAATATAGAATTAGAATATAGGTGAGAAGAGGATCTTTCCTACTCATATATTTTGTTGCTTATTTCCCGTTAAAATTTGTGAAGACTTAAAAAGAAGATGGTTGGCTTAGTTGTTCTTAGTTCTCTAAAATTATACATCAGCTTTGGTATTTCTAGAAATGAGTAAAAGTAGTTCTCTTGCTGCACGTACATTTTGAGGTATTTGTCTGCTCCTTAGACCTATGCAATTTTGAGGGTGAGACAGTCTCTGTGTTTGAGGTGGGTGATTTTATATACCCAGAGCTTGATCTCTGTTTTCTTGCGGATTTTCCATTAAAGTCAACAGATGGAGTCTGGGTCTGCTCGCAGGCAATAGCTGTTGTCCTTTTGAATGCAGTCTGGTCAAAGTTTCATGCCGTGGGCATTTTGGGTCTCCTAAGAGTGTTGGATCAAGCTATATATTTTGGTAAGGCTCACTGAGTTGTATTTACAAGTAGGAGGGTATAATTACGTGTGAAATGGTTCATCTTTTGAAATGTGTACCGTTAATTTACCACCTGCCAGCCAGAAGAGCATTAGGGGATCATGGTGATACTGATGCCCAGAACTGTGTGGATTTCTCTCCCTCCTACACTCCACTTCTCAGAATATCATCCTATTCATAACAATTGATTCCTGGCTTAGTGATTCAAGGAACAGTCTCTAAAAGCATTGTTCATCCACACTGTGTTTTGGAACACATTGACTAATTAGCAATACTAGTTTATCAAATCAAAGGTCAGAATACTGCCTTAAAGCGGGGAAGAGACACCTTTAGAAATGAACAGCCTCCACATAGAAAGCATGCAGTATCTTTCTGTTCCTGCATCTGTTGATTTCATGATACTGCAATTATAGTGAAGTGGTAAATGTTTTAAGGCCACATGTCAGGTGCTAACCCCATCCACATCACAGGGCTGGCTGTCAGTTCTGAACAGCCTTTCTACAGTACAGATA
>KZ506986.1:90812-101195 GCA_002844005.1 Limosa lapponica baueri | reverse complement strand
TCCTGCATCGTTGGGCAGCGCTGGCTCTTGCTCTGGGAAGCAGCTGTGGGAGCGTGAGCTGGCTTTTGTGCTGGTTCATGCAGCGTGACAGCGATTGCTAAATTTCTGTTGTGGATTTCCACCCCCTGCTCATGAGAGCTGTGTTTGTGGAGCCCGACTGGTTCTCAGGGCTCTCAGTTAAAAGAAGGCTATTTCCACGTGTGTATTTTGACACAGGAAGGGACAAAAGGTAATGACCTTTCTTCCACTGATTTTGCTGCCTGTATTTCTGTATCCTTGTCTGGCCAGTAGAAAATGCCAGGTAAGACTGCAGGGATCAATCCTAGATCTGGTGCCATGGGTGGCGTTCAGTCTAAGCATGTTTCCTTGCTCAGATGCACATTCTCTGAAGCCAGGTATGTAGTAGGGCCTTTTGAGCTTTCTTTCCCTTTTTCTGATTCTGCCTGAATAGATGAGTGCTAATTGAAGAGTGCATTTGACATGACTCAAAGACTTTCATTTAAATTATAGCTCTCTCCAGGAATCTGACTTAATTTATCCTGCTTCAGGATTTGTGTGTGATGCCTATATTATTTCTGAATAGAAAAGGGACCCACAACTAATTTATCTTCCATTAAAGGAAACCTCATCAGTGTAAAAAAAGCCTGTATCATATTTGTAGCCCAGAAGTCTAGACAGCTGGCTGCTGCTCCTAAAACCATTTGCTAGTTGTTAATGTCATGGGCTGGATTGTTAACTGGTTTAAATTGGCGTAGTTATGCTGGCTTCATGGAGCAATACCGATTTATACTTGTCAAAGATCTGGTCCCACAGGCAAGGAAATAGATTCATGAGTCTAACCACAATTATTGAAGCATAAATGTTATAGAGGCATTAACTTAATGGGGTCACTGAATTTGTTTTGGTATAACTGATATTAAAATCTGGCCCAGAATTAATCACTGCTGGTAAGAAATCAGATGGCTATCAAAAGGTTAATTTAATGTCTCTTTTCATAGAGACATTCCAACTTTGAGTATTGTATTAAAGGTTTTAGAGAAGACAGTCTGCTGGTATAAACTGCCATGAGCCTACACAAATTCACACCTAAAAAGGATCATGTTCTTTATCTCCAATTTAGAGAAGCACTTCAAGGTCAGAGTTCAAACATTTTTTGACAGTTTCTTGCAGTATTCTTTGAATATACTACATCTGTATATATGTTTATTTATCATATATGATGTGTAAGGGAATTGGCATTGTCTGGAAGCAGAATACATGTCAGAGGTATGTTTCATTGAGATTTTCTTCATTTTTTTTTCTGGGAAGTTTTACTAATTACTAGCCCTTTTTGCATATTGATACCCTTTTATGCTGGAGAATGTCACTTTGGTTTAAACTTAATGGCCATTTATCTTCTTCCAGATCTTACAGCAAACTAATGGCATATTTTAAGCTACAATGTAGCAAGGGTATTTTTTTTACCTCTATTGTTATGAATTACTTCTGTGTTAAAACCATAGCCAACCAAGGGACCATAATCTAGTCTTATTAGTTTTACCATAGCATTGTGGCCCTTTGCCAGTGGGTCTTTGGTGGGATCTTCCATAGAAGCGTGGCAAATGCCCACCCTTTGATCTGGGGAAGTGGGTGGGAGAGGGAAGCTGTAGCAAGGGCATCCCTCAGCTGCTCCTGTGGTCTCTTGAGCAAACAGAACTGCAAAAGCATCTTAATACAGCATTGGAACAGAACCAGGACAGGGCAAATGTGGCATTGCTTCACCTGTGCCTCCCCATCTGTAATTTATAACAAATGTGTCCAGGTTCTGAGGCCTGTGCCTGAATGTCTTGTTAAATGCCGGTGGAGAGGGGAACTAGCTCCTTTGCCTGGAGTGTTGTGCAATGAAGAAATTTCCACCAAGGACAACTTTAATTAGGGAGGGAGGAGGGGAGAAGGACATCTAAGAACACATTGTAATCATAATTGCGTACAAGAGGGTTGAATTTGAAAGAGAGTCAGCAGATTAACTATTTCTGATGATACTCGATGATCCCATTTTCCATAAAGGACAATAATATTGGAGCAAAGTACGTTTCTAGGACAGCCTTTTCAGAAATCTTGAGTCTTGACCTCGCTCTGCTCTGAGAGGCATTGGTGAGCACAGGTACGAATGGCAGAAGGCTGGGGGGGAGTGCTTGTGAGCCCACATGTAGCTGTGCTAAAAATAACAGTAAACAAGGCACAGCCTGCTTTTGTGGGGGGTTTGTTTGTCTTTCATTCTGCTCAATGCTTTCAACAGAATTAATACCAATTTCTCTGTAGAATCTGGAATAGTTGATAGTTACCTTTTTTTTTTTTTTTTTTTTTTTTAATTGACAAACTTTCTGACTCTGATCAGCTCAGCTCATAGATGGTGTTGGAGCACCTTTAGCAACCCTGGTTTTGGCATCTCACTGCCTATCAGTTTTCATGGTAGCTGTTGAATAGGAGATAAGCTGGGGAAGGGGCCTGTGCAAGGGGCCATAATTTTGCTTTCTGATGGTAAGGAATGGTAAATATCTTTGTATTTACTGCCATTGTTTCTCCAGTGCCATAGAAACAGGTTAGCCATAACTCACAGAAAACCGTAAAACTTGCAACTCATGCAAAAACCGTAGAGGTCAGCTACCATGGGCACCACCACTTAGTGTCAACCCTTTTTCTTGTAGGGTCATCCAGTTATTCCAAAATTCTATCTCCATACTTCAACTTGATCTGGAGTTCAGATCTGCTGGGTAGATGAAGCTACTCTGCGTTCTCTGGCATTGCTGGTTGTGCATTTGCTGTTGGTGTGGTAGATTGACATTTTCTTTGTGGCTTATCAAAGTTGTGGCTATTCCTTTATCTTGTCTTGGATGAAAAATGGCTGTACTGCTACTGTTGTTATTGGAAAAGTTTCTCCCCTCCACCCCATTTTGAATACAAGAACAAAATCCTTTTGTAATAAACTGCATGGGGACATATTCATGTAAAGAAATGTCCTTGAAGGTCCAAATCTCTCTGTCTGCTGAAACTCCCAGGTGATTAACATTTTTCTAATCACATTTCAAAGACACATTTATTGAAGCAGAGCAGTTGCTACTACTCAATAATTCTTTGCAGAATGACATTTTTAGTGTAAAATGTAAATATTTTCGTTTAAAGCATTATGTACCTATTTATATTTGAATAATTGATTAAGGGAGCTTGACTCAAGGCTAGATTTAAAAAATAATGTAAACATTATGGATTCACACAAGGTCTGGGAAGGACTTTCTCTCTGATGGAAAAAAATCTCAATAAGGAGAATCTAATCCCTTAGCTCCTTCCTGTGGACTCCCCAAGAGAAGAACTGAGTTGAACTGGTTAAGGTGACAGTACCTGGCTCAAAAAATGATAACTTGTGGTATTGCAGAGCAGTTACTCCAAAAGCCCACTCAGATTCCCAGTGACTTCAAAGGGCACTGGAGAGGTCTCTAGTTTTTATGGCAGTCCCATTCTCTGTGAAACAGGCATAATGAAAGCTCTTGCGAAGCTCCACATCTCTGTAGGGTCATAACAGACTGTGATCTGCTGCGCAGCCAGCTGTCCTAAATGTTCACGCAATAGGAGCTAGCCAGGCTGGCTTTATTGTATAAATACCTAAATCCCAAAGACTTTTGCATATTGATGTCAGAAAATGAGTTCTGCTTTGCATTATTTAGATTGAGATCGGCTCAAAGAAGTTTTCCTTGTGAGGTCTGTGTAACTTCAAAGCAAGCAATTTTGTAAGGAAACCTAGAAATAGAGCTGCAAGCAACTGCAGAGATTAGATATTCTGCTTGCCGCCCACTGGAAAGATCAATGTCATGTTTTTTGTCTATTTAACACCTAATAATCTTAAGTGACTTGTGCAGTCAGCTGAAAAGAGATCACATGGCAGTGTTAGCAAATTATTTCCTTAATCTGATAATCTGCTGAGACATCCGCGTGTTGCGCACATTGCGCTAATTACAGAGGGTTCAAAGTCATCATTAGCGGTTTTTGCCCAATAATATAATAAGTCCTTTATCACGAAAATAAAAAAAAAACAATCAGGAATTATTACAGCTGCATATGGCTGAAATAGACAAATTTAGTTAAACATTTAGCATAGTACAGCGGTTACAATATTCCCAGGATTTGTAGCATTGTCAAGCTGTTTTCTTTGAGAAACCCATAGCATATAGTCACAAGCTAAATTTACTGAACCACTTAAGGCATGACCATAACCAATTTAAAGAGGCTTTTAAATTTTCTAATTCTTTCCTGTATGTATCGACTAACTGCATCTCTGGCCTTACAACAGACATTTCAGGTTTCACTGTCAATAAGAGTTTAATACGGAGTTCCCTGGACTCCAGAGAGGTCAGTGGGTCCAGTCTCAGCTCCTTGGCTCACACAGACTGTCCTTCCTAGCATGACTAGATTGCTGATCAGACAACTTTTGCATACAGGGCTTTAGCAATAGTAGAACTCTAAAATAAAAACCAAAATTCATTACTAAAACCAAAATGCCCTGCCCTAGCAATCTGTGGAAAAATAACAGTTAGAGAACAGACACATACTTTCCCAAGACTAAACACAAAGGAAGTTATAGGAGCCACTGAAGTTTCTGCTGATCTGCCTGTGAATTACATCGCAAGACAGACCTGCATATTTATAGACTTTCTTTGACAATATTTGTGATTTATTTTAACTGTATAATTCACTTCTGAAACAAACCACATTATTTACACAGGTGCCATGTCTGTTTCAACATAAGTGATTTCTGATTTTCTGTATTCAGTGCAGTTCTTCTACTACCATTATTCAGAAAAAATTTTTTTGAAGATGACAAAATATTCTCTGTAATATTTTTCTTGTCAAGACAAATCAATGCAACAAAACTTGGTTAGGTTAAATTCTTTTCCCTAAAGGGGGGAGGTAGGAGGGAAGGAATAAGACATGTATAAAAAAGCAAATAAGAGAAAATACTTTCTGTTTAGGTCCTGTTATTACTGTTCATTCATTTTACTGCCAGAGACACAGATGAAAAGGGCCTGTCAGGTTCTGCAGTCCATTTCCCAAGAATGCTGTACCGTTGCTTATAATCATTGTCTGGGCTTGATGAGTAATACAGCATTACCTCTATAGAAAATGTTTTCTCATACAGTTTTGTATCATGCCACATAGTAAGTAATAACAAGGGCTTTTGGGGGGCTGCTTTCATGTAGAGTAGCAGAAATTTATGCTCTGTTGATTTCATATCTCTTTGGGGAGGCCATTTTGCTGGTGCTGTGGGTCTGCAGCAATGAAGACTTCATAGTTTTGTTGAAGGGGGAAGCTACCTACTTCTTTGTAATATTATGAAGGGCAAAAATGTAATTTCCTGGAAGGTACTGAATACATCTAGCACTGTCTTTGTCACTGTCATCCACAGACAGGGACTTGTCTAAGCTTGAAAGCTCCTATACAGTTAGTTGTAATGAGCTGATCGTGGTGTAGCTTTTAATGCTAAATTCCTGTTATCCTCACTGACATTTCTGTACAAAAATCAACTTAATTTTACACAAACTAAAGCTGTTTTACCTTCTCTTGTGATGCATTTATTGCATGCCTTTCACTTATCATTAAAAACAAGTGAGAAAATTACATTGCATCTGCGTAAATAATACTGGATTTTACACTTATGGAGGCAAATCTTCTCATTGTGTAGCTGAATCTTGACCCAAAGCTTGCTGAAAAAAATCATGATTTGGATGAGTTCAGTCTGCAGCTCTCTTTGACATTAATAGGAAACTGATCAAAAGAGGTAGACTGTTACATAGTTATTGCATGTTCCTTTGTCAGAACAACGAAGCTAAAGGCAAAGAGGTTTTGGGGTTCTCATGCACAACCACACGTATTTTCTGGCCCTCATTTTCAGGATAGCACACAGTTAGTACAGTACTTTGAGAATGGTTATACTTCCTTACTGAAGCAATCTGAACTTACCTCCTTGCTCATCCAACATAACCAAAGTCCTGATACCAGCATCTTTACTCTACATCCCAATAGTGGTAGCAAGGTAAGGAGAGAGAGGGGGAGAAGAAAGAGAGAGAGAAAGAGAGATCAGTGAGGGAACACTCAGCCCTAGATATGGGACATAGGAAGACAAAAGAAAAACAGTGAAAGGAATGACAAGGTCATAAGGGGCTGGTGGCACAAGTCCAAAGACCTTATGTGCCTGGGCATTGTATAAGGAACCAGGTACTCTCAATTGTACCATCAGTCCTTCAGGATTCACTGGGATACTGAACTACCACAGAAAACACAAAGTCCCAGACTTTGAGATTAAAATAATCACTTGACACAAGAGTAATTTCTAAAAAGACAGGGTTCATCTCCAAGTTCTCTGAAGCAGGAGAAGGGAAGAATGGGGTGTTGACATTGCGTGTTCATCTCACAGGAGAAATTCCCAAGGAAAATAGGTATGACACAAACATGTTTGGGAAGGAGGTATAGTGGTTTGTGGCCCTGCAACACAGAAGTCAGAAAGCTTACCTACTTAGGAAATCCATTTTAAAGCAGGCTAATATTTAATAGGATTAAGCCATATTTTTTGGCTTGGAGATCTAACATATGGGTTTGAGCCAAGTTTTACTTCAGCCAGGATAAACCTTTAGCATCAATGGACTTTGGGTCAAGCTTGAAGGCAGGATTTTTAAAGCACCTATGTGCAGATCATACCCCTGCTCCAGCAGAGGTTAATGGGAGTCTTACCATCACCTTTCCTGGACATGGGGCTTGAGCAAAAGCTGAGCAATTCAGAGCTCCCACCCACCTAAATCAGCAGCAGGGCACCTTTCACACGTACAGTTTTTGCATGCATTATCATCACTCTGGGATGTGATCAGGTGTCTCAGGTTTCTGGGTGCTGTGATACTAAGCTATATCACAGATCAGATTAGCTCCTTTTTAATTACGAAGGGAAAACTAGCTCCATTCTGCTTGGAGCAGTGATAACGTCTGTGAATAATTAATGGCCTGAATGATCTCCTGACTGTTGCATTTCAATAACAGAGGAAGTAAAATCCTCTGTGGCCTGACAGCTTGCCAGGAGAGTTACCTGGACTTGTGCAGCAGTAGTTTAGCTGCTTCCATGAACATAAAGCTGCCCATACCCCTGTGAAGCAGATAAAGTTAGTGGTGTTGATTTAGCAGAGGGCAGTGGAGATGCCCACATGAGGAACCTGGAGTCCTGACCATCCCTTTTGCCTTTCAGGCTATCCTCCATCTCCTTGAGGCAAATTTAGGACTTCATGTTATCCTTCCCCCCAGCTGCCCTGCTCACTGCCATCACTCATCTCTTTTTCTCTGGCTGTCAGGTGCCCAGTCCATGCTCACAGGCAGGCTGGTAGTGTGCTGCCCACATTGGCTCAGCTACAAGCCTGACTCTCTGCCATGCTCAAGGGCTGTCTGGCTGGTGCAGCTGGTGCTTCTCTGCTCTGCGTCAGGAGGATCTTGCTCAGTTCAAGAGGGATGCGAGATGCCTCGTTACACTCTTATCTGCCTCTCTCTTCACTCCCATTCTGATCTTTAATGTCTACGTCACTGTAGAAACTGGGAAAAACATCATTTTTCCTTTTTTTTTTTTTAAATGTTTGTGTGAGTTGCCAGGTGGAGAGAAAAAACCTCCTGCCTCTCCCCAAGGTCTGCTACACCCTACTGCCCTTGGGTCAGCTATCTACCATGTACATGCTGCTGCTCTCCCTCCCTTCAAGCTGTATAAAACTGTTTACTTCAATCCCAACCAGCTTTTAGTTTTGAAACCTTTAGAAACTTTAGGGTCTAAGGGTCATCTTAGATTTGTCTATTTAGAGTAAGGAAACCATCTTTAATGATCTTATGTTTTCAGTGGGGCAGATACCAGATTTACTAAGCACTGGATGTCAGTAGCTTTTTATTGTGCTCTTTCTATGCTCTTGGTACCCAAGGGTGTCTTACCCCAGAAGATTTATATGTACTATAAACATGCCTCATGCAAACACAAGGAGACTGCTTAAATCCTCAGTCATCTTGTATTTGAGTAAATATGGTGGTCTGACATGGAGCCCTTTTAAACATTGGACTCGGAGAACCTATAATTGGCGGTATGATACTTCTTGGCTTTCAGTGAGTCAAACATAGTCAGGCTGAGAAATGTTTGCTGCTCCTTAACCCTCTGACTTTATTTTCCTGCAGTTTTTAACATCTGAGCAAACTATCGTTACGTAGCTAAAGTGTCCAGTGCCCACATTAAGACCGATGCTGAGAGACAAACTCAGCAATTAGACCTTATGGTTTGTATTTCATATTAAATCCTTGCACAGAGGCAAAGAGGTGCAATTTTCTTTTACTTACCTGGTCATCAGTGCCATTTAATTTTATTAGGAAATACCATATCTCTTCAGAGCATCCTGCCACAGCATTAGTACTAATGTGAAAATGCTAAAGGGTGTGCATTGAATATACATGTCTGCATTTGAGGTCTAATCCAAAGCATACTGAAGCTAATAAAAAGATGCTCACAAAGATGCTGACAAAGATGGGAGATGATTCATCATCAAGTGACAGTCTCCTCCGGTTCCAAGTTTCTATTAAGCATTAATTTTCATCTTTTTCACAGAAAATTAACTGTGTAAAGCCAATTAAAAAAAAAAATTACATTTGTACATTTAAAACAGATCCAGACTTTCCTAAAATTTCACATTTCCATTGTGACATCTTCTAGATAGCTCAAAGCCAAACAGCTCTGTAAGACAGAACTATTCTAAAAATGTGCTCATCATCCAGATATCTGAGCAGGAAATATACACTCAGTAACTGACCCTCTGTGACAACAGAGTGTGGCATCTCTGGAAACTACAAAACCTCTTTACTTAAAGGAATATAGAGGAAGAAATGTGCCACACAAGTGTGTTTGGGACCCAAATACAGACAAAGTTGGCATTTTCTGCACTAAAAGTGTCACAGAATCTTCCCTTGGTCTCAGCGGGAGCAGCTGTCAGCAGACACACTCAAACTGGTTGCTTAGAGAGAGGAGGTGATGAAAGCCGTGTTTGCGAAGTGCCAGCCCAGAAGAATATATTTTGCAACAACCAATTGTAAAACCTTGATAAAAGGCTCCCAGAAGAGCTGTGGTCATGGCAAGGGCCTGGTGACCATGCTTTGACTCAGCTGGTCCTGAGGGCTCAGGAAGGGTTCGCAGCCACATCCAGTGCTCACCAATTTCAGTGAGATCCTACGTGGGAAGCCATGAATGGGTGGAACTAGTGAGGTCCATCTTGTTATGAAAATGTGTGCTAATAGTACACTTTCCCCAGGATTAGAGCCTGCCTTTCTTCCTGTGCAATGGAGGAATTTCTTAAGACCTATCAATTCTTGCACAGGCAATCCTCTGTTTAGTCTGTGGCAAAATAAGGATTCTTAGAAAATGGGATGCTTAGGGTAGTTCAGGCCAGAGAGAAGAAAAATGCATCTTTCATAGGATCCTACAGAGTTCATGGAGCGCATGCTGTTTTAATCCAGCTCTCAAATCTGTAACAGCCTTCTCTCTCCAGAGTTACTTCTGACTCTTGCTTGTCTTCTTGTTGCACTTGGGAGGAGAATTTGGACTGCTGGATTTTGCCGTAGTGCAGCACAGTCTTGTCCCTTACAAGAAGATGGCATGGCATGAATTGCTTTTGTTGACACATTGAACTGACAGCCCTGGAGTTCCTCTGTTTATCCATAAAGCAGGTATACTGCAGATGGTAAAACAAATCATCTTTCCCACACAGCCCTCAAACATACTCAGCCCTGGCTCAAGGAATGAGGAGGTAGACCGGCGTGTCCTCCTAGACTTTGTTTTCCATGGAGACCGCTGTGCAACAAAACACCGAATTTTGCCCAGCACTTTGGAGGGGAAATGCATTGCTGTAGCATTTCTTATTATTGCTGTTATGTCACCTAATTTCCCAAGGTGGGAATAAAACCAGGAAGAGAATTGGAATGACTTCTCAAAGGGCCCATCAGTCCCTCCAGGAACACAGTGTGTTGCGTCCTATCCATGCCTGCTACAAAGGGCAGCTACTCCAACTTTAGTTTAGCCTGAGGGGTGATTTTCATAACAGTATAAGGGAATGATGTATCAGAGAGTCCAAATTCTAGAATTCACTTTTTCTGCATTTCAGGAGATACCCTGAAAACTAAGAATACACTCTTAGTTATGTGAAGAACACATAAATTTCCACTTCAATGAAGAATTTTTCTTTAATTAATATGGATTATAGAGTTTGTTTTGAATAAATTAATGCAGACAATTATGTACCAGGTCGGGCTAACATTGCTGGAAGTTCCCAGAGACACTAAAGAGAAGTGTTAACA
>KZ506986.1:70796-81956 GCA_002844005.1 Limosa lapponica baueri | reverse complement strand
AAGAGAGACTAGCTAATGGAAACACATTACCTATTATACTTTGAATTCTGCATCTGCTATTTTAATAGTGTTCAGATGCAATAAAGAATCTCATCGTGAGAACATTGTATATCCTTATGGAGTTATACTGAAGTCTAAGAGACCTACATATATCCCCAGAGGAAGAGAGATACAATGAGTGACCTTTGAAAGCAAATATTTGCTTCACAGTGATATAAACACTTCAATGCAATAAATACAGGAAAATGAAAATGCTGCAATTTACTGTGGTGAAGGCAGCACTGCAATAAAGTGTTCTTTTTTAAGCACTCTCCCTGTTATTAAAGGACACATCTATTCTTCCCGTGGATATTTGTAGCCAGAGGATGACTGCATTGGCGTATTCTACTAAAAAAAGTCCGAGTGGGTCAATACCAGAGTTTATGCTTCTTTCTTGTAGGATTGAAAGAGCATTACCACAGTGGTGTGGCATTAGTAGAGCCACAGAAAACGCAAAGAGACACTTTGGATCAAGCTTCTTAGGACGGAGGTTGAGCCATTTAAAGCTGGATCTTGGTTTGCAGCTATTCTCCTTTCATTTTTAATCTGGTCGTTGGTAGGAGAAACACATGCTGGTCAAAGGGGGAGATGAAGTTTTTCCAGAGATGAAGTGGGTCATCCTTACTCCCCAGTGTTGCCTTGCAGCCGTTCAGTCAGCTCCCTGGGTGCTGAGCAAGGCATGTTCAGCCACAATGGGGCAGGCACAAGGCAGTTCTGGGGCTGTATAGGATCCTCCTTTCAAGATGCACATCCTTTTCTCTGCTGGACCTCCCTGACAGCTATCACTGCCCAGCAGGAAGCTATCTAGAGCTCAGCTACCCAGTACGTTGGCCATGTCTTTCACCACCTTCACAAGCCTTCCCTAGACAGGCTTTTTGCAGCTGGGTTATAAGAAATGCACTAATCCCATTAGGCATTAACCCCAGAGCTCAGTCTAGACCAGAAACTGCTTCCTAACACCAGTAGGGAATGAAATTAACATCAAAAGTGAAAACCTGCTGCAAAAGAATGCTTAGATACCAATACCTGTGTGTGTTGCTGACACCAGCATGCTTTTCTTGAAACTGAGGATGTAGTGTTTGAAGGCAAATCCCAGCAGAAGGCCAAGAAAGGCGTGCATGTGCTGCCCACAGTCAGTGTGACAAACAACAGCTGGGGAGAAATTATTTAAGGGAGTGGGGAGCATAGGTTCTTTAGATCATGATCTCTCAGCAATGGCCCTCACAAGCTCTAGCTCTTCTGGGTTTTGACTTCTGTCATCTCCGTTTCACCCGGAGCTCACCACAATTAATACCGTCTATAACAGAAGCATTTCCTGCTTTTGCTCTTACTGTATTTTAATTGATCTGAAAGCACTTGGAGAACAAATCAGCTAATTTTGTAATGAAAAATCCTATTTAAAGATTTTATGCTATTGCATAAAATGTAACAATGAAAAATTACTCAAATTTGTTATTTAGATTTAAATTTTAAATAGCTCTGAAATAAATCCTGAGGAACATCTGCTTTTTATATCAACTCAGCACAGCCTATTGCCTGGATGAATGTATTCACAAGATTCTCAGCAAAGTTCTCATTTCCAAAGAAACACCTTTGTTATGTTGGTGTTACTGATTAAGCCAAAAAGCTGCCTCTGTGTTTCTGTAGGGTATGTTGATGTTAACCTGTGGCACAGACACCTCATCTCTCTTCTGTTGTTGTCCCACGGTGGGTTGCTTGCAAGCCTTTGGGCCCAGCTCCACAGCCCAGGCTGGTGGAGTACAGTGATAACCGATTTTACTCTGTTTTTCGCTTGATACTCAGTAAAGAATAATGCCAACTGGTGAGGGCTTGACAGGGAGTGACTTTGGAAAAGACAGGCACTGAGATCTTGCAAATCTGTATTCAGGAGAAGCAGGCAATTCCTAGTTTGTCACTGTCTTCCTGCGTCGCCTTAGACAACTTATTTTTCTCCGGGCTTGCTTGTGTTGCCTGAAGATAGGTCTCTAGAGCTGTGTGAGGTGCTGTACGTATTTGGCTTCCTGCTGCTGGCTGTATCTGCCAGTGTTGTGCAGATGTCTTGGATACCCTCTGATGGGACTGCTTGTCTGTGTTTAACAACTCTATCTGTCTCCCATCTACACAATATGGATAAAATTCTTCTTTTCCTTCCATCTTGTCCAGATTTTTTTCCTGCTTAAGTTGCAGGTGTTTCAGGGCATGGACTGGCACTCCGTTTGGGAATGTATGTGGTATAGGACAACAGGGGCTTTTGGATATATGCTAGTGAGCATGATGTGTTCTCATGCTGCATCTCGGTGTCAGAACCCGTATCTAGCTGGAAGGAGAACTCGCTAGTCAGAAGCCAAAATGAAGATGCTGAAGTATAATTAAGCAGAATTGTGACTCCTGAATATTTGCTGAAAGCGTTGGAAAGCAGTTTTCCTATGGGCTTGTGCTGCTATAATGACAAAAAAAAAAAGCTCAATAAAATAATTTCTTAGTGTAAATGCAATTCTGCAACGTAGATGTGCTACCAGGGGAACTACTTGTGAATGTGGGCATCTCTACCCCTGGCAAAGCCCTGATCATTAGTGGGTAAATGAGTGTGATTATGTGCATACACAGTTGCAGTGCAGCAGACAAGTTGTGTTGACACAAGCGCTCCGTGCCTCTGGTTTCTGCAAATAGGGAGGTTATGAGCAATACATCCCACGCTTCCCCCAGGCGCCGCAGCCAGGGGCAACGGCAGGTGGGAAAAGTTGCCGTTGAGATCTAGGAGAAGAACAGGCAACCATAAAAGAAATGCCTGGAGCCACCCCATCCCAATACAAAGCAAGTCGTTGTCCTGTCAGCTGTCAGACAACACTGCTGTTTTATGAGGCTCCAACACGTGCGTGTTTATCAGGCTCCTGCACTGAAAAAAAAAAAGCACAGAGCAGCCATTTTGTAACATTTCACTTCAGAGTAATAACTTTACTTTCTATCCATTTTACTGCTAACAAAACTGCTTTAGAAAATAAACCTTTCAATGTGTTATCTCTTCGCAGTTCATTTCTACAGCTATGTACCCACACATTTTTCCTTTTTTTTTTTTTTTATTTCCTTTCTGACAGCAACAGAAAAACATTGCAGGCAAAAATGTTTGCGTTTTTTCTGTCTCGGAGAGAGCACCAGCCAGAGTGGTGCAGGGTGAAGAACGAAACCCTCATACCAGGAGTGGGCACCTTGTCTGAAGGGAGCTGCTGGCAGCACAGAGGACACGGAACAGAGACCTGGACTGGAGAGGCTGCTGTGAGTCTAATTCCCTGCTATCACAGATAGCTGCCTCGTACAGCTTCATTTATAATTTAGTAAGCAATGTCATATGATTCCCAAAGTTTATTGTGTTTCCACTAGTTCTGAGTCCAGACCCTCACTTCTCCAGTATCCAGAAAACATTTGACTTCTAGCACAAATTAATTCACAGCCAGAAAACAGCAGCTTGTTTCTGTGCAGTCTTGTCCTGTGGCTTAGTTTCTCTCCTTCCCTGCTCTCTCCTTCTCTCTCTCTCTGTGGTATATAAACAGCAGTCATAGCCTTTTTCAGCATTTCTTATGGCATGAAAGATCAGATTCTGTTAGTTCTTTCTTGGTAGATGGGCTGTTGCCCTGATCATCCTAACAGCTGTTGGTTATGCTGGTTCCAGTTGGAATTAATCTCTGGAAAAGGGTGGCTGGGATTTCACAGGGTATTTTAAATGAGGATATAGACTTTGCTCGAAGGGCTTAGTGCTTCCCCATCCCTCCAGGAGATACCTAGTTGAAAATATCCTACAACCTCACTTGCCATTTGCATAGCGGGATCTTGGTGGCTCAGGACAAGAAATCCAGGTATTAGTAGAGAGGATTAAAGGAAATGTCTTGACTCATGACAAAGCTATTTACATTCTGTGGCCAGAACCTGGGAGAAAAACAAAAGGCGTCTGCTCAGCTGGAGGATGAGATTTCTGACTGTGTCACGATTTTCAGTGAAACTCGCACCCTGAATTCATTCAGATCTTCCTCAAAATACTCACTCACCAGCACTGCAGCAGTGGGAAGCAGTCAGCCTCTTTCTCTTTGATTATATTCCAACTTGAGTTTTTTTACGCTGCTCCTAAGCTACTAAATCTGATTAAAGGCCAATTTTAGAAGCTAGGGGTGAAAGTCACGCCCCATTTCAAGTTGGAGGAAGTTTTACCACTGCCATTAGTGGGGTCAGGCTTGCAGGTTGAGCTACCAGCCAGCAATGTGCTGGTAGACGCTGGCAGTGTGTGGAGGGGGGAACAGCAGAGGGTGGGCGTGTGGATCTGTGCAAACGTAGAACAAGAGTGCTTGGCATCTTAAATGCTTTTGTGCCAGATGTTTATGGGGCTCTACCTGCCCCCTTCTGTTTCTCTTAAGTGAATAGATGGATAGATAGATAGATACATGGAATATAAATATAAAATTGAGTTATTGCACGACATTTATTGAGGGATTCGGGAGACAGCAAGGAATAAGCAAACTGCATGGCAGATTTTCCTGGGGAGCATAAAAGGAGTTCCCATTAGGCTGCATGAGGCCTGTTGCATTTCATAGAATCATAGAATGGTTAGAGTCAGACGAGACCTTAAAGATCATTTAGTTCCAACCCCCTGCCATGGGCAGGGACACCTCCCTCTAGACCAGGTTGCTCAAAGCCCCATCCAGCCTGGTCTTGAACACCTCCAGGAATGGGGCATCCACAACTTCCCTAGGCAACCTGTGCCTGTCTCTCACCACCCTCACAGTAAAGAATTTCTTCCTAATGTCTAATCTCAATCTCCCCTCTTTTAGTTTGAAAACATTACCCCTCGTCCTATCACTACGTGCCCTTGTAAAAAGGCCCTCTCCAGCTTTGTTGTAGGCCCCCTTCAGATATTGGAAAGCTGCTATAAGATTTTGCTGTCCCTAGGTTTTTAGAAAGAAACTGTTTCCTCTGCAGAGTTTTCTCAAGAGTGCCCAGAGCTCCTGGTCCAGCCCTCTGCCTCCATACACACATCCAAGCCTCTTTCACACCCCCTAATCTAAGATAAATATCACCTCTGCAGAGCGTCTCAAACCAAAATGATCTTTTGGGGTGAGGGTGGTGATGGGGAAACCAGTGTGGGGCAAAGGCAGGCACAGATTTTCCAGGAAGCTGAGCGGGACCTGCATCCATCTTTGGCTTGTAGCACCAAAGGTGTTCAGCCCCTGTCTGCCCCAAAGTGTTATAGCTCCTTTTCCTCGCTGTTTAAGAGTTGCTTCCAGATGATGACTGCGAAGTGCAGAGGTTTTGCAGGTGGTATGAGACACATGCTTTCAGTGGGCTCCAGGAAGGGGGTTGGTCGCAGCCTGGGAAGTCAGAGGGCAGTGAGCAGCAGCCTGTTCACTCACATCTCTCCCACAGAGGCTGGGTCAATCGAATTCAACCTTATAAAGTCACTGTAATACAGAAGATGATCTGTGCCTGTGCCTATTAGCTACCCCCTGGTGCTGCAGTTAGTGTCTGTGAGTCAGGAGCGCTTCCGCTACATAACAGGTAATGCGGCGTGAGAAAATTAGAGTAACAGCCCTGTCTGCTCATTCTTTTCCTCTTAGTCCTGCCAGTGGGGATGTCTTGCATGTCAGTGTGGTGGAAACCAACTGGCTGCTGTGGGTTTGTGTTTGTGGGTGAAGGGTCTCTCTCTGTACCTTCATAAATCGAGAGGAACAGACCCAGTGGCAACTGAGAAAAGTGAATTGAGTTTCTACAAGAGAGCATTCAACATGAGTGGTTGTTCAAAAGGCCTCACTCCTCACTGCCTCAACACTTTCTAAGTCTCTTCTGCCTTTGCAAAGTCAGTGCAAAATGCCACCATCTCAGAAGAGTTACACACGCTTATATTGTGTACAGACCAAATCAATGGCAGAAAATTCAAAATGATCCAAGAGAGCAGGCAGGCAACTGAAGAAGGCTAAATGGATGATAAAAAAGAAGCCCATGAACTGGAGAAAGATTTTTTTTTTAGGCTAAATGGATGATAGAAAGGAAACCCATGAGGAAGAAAAGAGGGCACATTTGCACTGGCCTCTGTCACAAAGTAGAGATAATTTCTGCTGTATTTTGTGGAAGTCTGCCAGTCAAGGGGAAATTTTGTGGTAATTTTATTTAATTTAAATGTAATTTTTTTTTTTAGTTAACTGAATGGAACAGTGAATAACTCAGTCATTAAAACAACCACAGAATTCTTCATTTGTATGTTCAAGAATGGTTAATTTGACGCTATCCCTTCTTTACTAATCCTGATGCTTTTAGGACTGGATGAGACAAGCTGTGAGTGTAACTAGTGCTTTTACAAGCTTAGTATGGAATGGCCGATGATTTTGGTAGAGGGGAAAATACAGAAAAAGATTTTGTGGTGAAAGAACATAACTGAATATTTTAAAGATTGGCAGTGACATAGTTAATACCACCAGTATCAGTGTTGTCATAGTTTTGATTTCAAAGAGGAATAAGGTGTTCCCCTGATGGTTTTTGTTATGGGCTGTCAGTGGATTCAGGCAGACAACATTTCATTTCTTTCTGCGTAGTTTGTATTTATGAGATTTCTTTGCAGTCCAGGACTCACACCTACCCCTGCCCTCAGGTGTATTACACCAGTAAGGATTTACTTTTCCTGCACTGAACAGGACTTAATTACTGTGTATTTGTTGAATTGTGTGCTGCACAAGCCCCACTCCTTCACTGCTCAATGCTCAGACTTTGTTTTATGCTCTTTTTGCTCTTACAGCACCATTGTAAGTGCAATATTGCTTTGCCAGTGGAGCACGCATGCACTTGGCTGCTGGGCCAAAGGGCTGTGGCTTCACTGGGGCTTTTGTGGGTAAGTTTCGCTGGCTTTTGGTGCATTTGTGTGGGCACTGAGGCAAGCGTGTGATGCCAAAGGACACCATCTTCTAGCAAGAGTTGGTAGTCTAGATTCTGGCTTATGCAGCTGTGACCTTAAGTTTAACAGGCAATTAATGCAATTATTGCTACATATAAACGTTTTAATAGGGGAGTAAAATTCTATACACTGCGATGATGAGGGTATTAGCAATGTTAATAGACAGCTCTCCTCTATTGACTTGTACTTGTGGTAAACAAAACAATTCATTATGTTTATAATATTAATCTTTTCCTCTCATTCTACCTGATGGTAAAAGTGTGGCCATGTTTCATCCAGTGGACCGATATATTTTTAGCAGAAATCTTCTTTAACTAAGTCACCAGAGTCAAATCAGCAGGTAACAAAATATAAGCATTATGGAACTGGGATGATGATGTTATTTGTAGAACGGGATTTTTAACCGAAAAAGGGCGATTTTTTTCAGCTATGAGGGATAGCAGAAATGTTAAAGAAAAGATCTCATTGTCTTTGAGAGTCTTGGTTATCACTGATTATTCATATGCTTTTCCTTCTCAAATTAAAGAGACAGGGCCTTACCTTTAAAGAAATATTTTCCATATATCAATCTGTCTGTCTGTCCATCCTTCTGTTCATTATATGCATTTGAAGCATGTAGCAAGAAGGAAGGGAGCTTGCCAACTTGAGGTTTTTTTCCCCTGTGCATGTGGGTGCATGTGTTGAGGGCACTGTCATGTGGAAATGCAACATAAGTAAAATAGAAAAGGCACAAGAGTTTATAAGCCTGAGTCAAAGCCCTATCACCTCAAGGAACTGCTATCCAAAATATGTCTGAAAGGAGTTCAGGAGACCACGTGCACTGCTCCAATACTGCCAATGGATTTTCTCTTGGGCAATGGAGCTTTAATCATGGACAAATAGAAGAAAAAATAAAAAAGGATGTTGACCTTTCTGAGGGTGCTCTGAGTTACCTCCAAGGATGTCTTCTGTTTTGCAGACTAACAGCCACGCTTTTGGCTCAGGGCTCACTTTCTGCACATCCCAGGTTAGCCTAGCCTTATCCCCTGCTCCACTCTTCTCTACTTTGTGTCTCCACTGGGAACTTAGACTGTGGAAGTAGGAGTTTAAGCTGAAGAAGGTCCATGAGCTTTGAAACGCTTACTTCCCTTCAAGAAAGAAAAAGAAAAAGCTACAGCCACATTATAAAAAGAAAGAACCCTACTTGGTTTTTAACTACCCTCAGTCTCTGTTTATATATAGGTGATACACGACGTGAGTACGTGAAATGCAGCTGGCACAATATAAAGACACAGCAGAATATCTTTTAGAAATGCAGTTTATATGGAAAAAAGGCCTGGGAACCCAATTTTAAACCAGTAAATCTTTTACAGATCTACATTGTATTATTTCAAGGCTCTTATATAAAGTCACAAGGACAAGAAATTTGTGCTGCCATTAAAAGAAATTTAGCTGCCATTAAACAGCTCATCTCCCTGAAGTGAAGCTGGACCCTTGACCAGCCCAGAGCTACTCCCCAAAACCTGCAGTTTTGCAGATGCCATTCAGAAAAGGGAGAGGATCTGGCTGCTCCCCTCACTGGACACAACTGGGAGATTAAACAGGAAGATCCTAGTGTCATATCCACTGTTCATTGCCGGTGAATATTTATACCAAGATTAATAAATTGGGAATGACTGTTTAAAATGTATACTTACAATGCACTTACAGTTGTACAAGTCAAATATTGAAAGCATCTGACATTTCTAGGCTAAGTAACAAATTACATTAGCCACAGGAATGCATAATAGTACCCCACGGATATGCAAAACTTATTCACTCATTTTCAAAGGCCACTGCTGCTTTCTGATTCACACCTACAACTAATTTCTGGCTGCTACTCATTTCCCAGGAATCAGTAAAATAAATTCGAAGAGGCCAAGGGCACAGACACACACTGGCTTTCCCAGGTACAAGCTATGAGAACTCCTCATTATTTATTACAGGCTCATGAGGCTGATTTAGAAACCTATCTTTCCTCTGAAGTTCATTTCAGCCTTCACAGGCGGATGAAAAAAAACCCAGCACGCTCCTCCACTGCAGATTACCCGGACTTGCGGGCGAGGATTTAGCTGTACTAATACAAGAGCGCAACTTCTATTCCTTTTTTTTCTCCTTTCTTTTTTTGGTGACCAATCAATTCAACAACAGGCTAGATAGTGCCTCAAGGGCATCGCTTTCAACCACGTGATCGGCAGATTAACAGAGAGGCTGCAAAATCCTTTCCGCTCAAACTGTTCTAACAGAGGATCAAAATCTTTCTCTCTGCATGGGGATTTTTATTTAGCTAGTTCTTTTTATTCAGTTTGCACATGTTTGTGAAGGAATTAAGTCCTGCAAGGGCACATAAAATGGTCTAGTTTGGTTTCTAACTTTTCCCTTTCAATTTCTGTTTGGGAGTAGAAAGTTTTCCGGTTCCTTGTGAGAATGTTGCCCCTTGCCTGGGCCTTACAGTTGCATCATTATTGGTTGAATCTTGTCAATCCACAGATGACGGCTCTGAAAGGTCAGAAGTGAAAAGATTTTGCAAAAGCTCCCCCTTTTCCCTGCTGAAGTTCATGTTCTTATTGATGGAGATGGATGTATTGAAATAGGCTGTGATACAATCTGTAGGGAAAAGGCTCAGGAAAGACATGAGCTGGGTGGGTCCTATGGGGTTACATGAGATTTACAGAGCTCTGCTGTACAGTAAAACATGAGACTAAATTTGATCACATAAAGAAAATAACCTACAATTGACTGATTCTTGGCCCCAGCAGCCTGGCTACTGGGAAGCTGATGTGCTAACCACCTTGCAGCATAGAGGTATATGGGGATTCCCGTTGAAACCCTTTACATTTAATGCACAGATATTTGTATGCGGGTTTCTTTGGCTACAGCATGTGTTGAAAAAAAAATTAACCCACTCTCTCAGCTGCTGGACAATGAACAACAGCAGTGAGCTGGGACAAGGGCAATTTACATACTGCCACAAGCCACGGCAAGAATAAACTCAGCAAAAAAAATTAATAGCTGACATTAAGAGCAATCACAGTCTGGTTACGAACAAGTCACAGAATTCAACAAATAGAGGATTTCCCCAGAACTGTGCTTGGATATTCCCACAGTCTCACTGTCAATATCCTACAGCTCCAGATTTCAAGCTGGGGAGCAGAGTGTGTGCTATACAGCTGAAAGCAGAGGGATTTTGCCTCACTGCCTGGCAATGAAAGTTCCAATTCTTTTTTCATTTAAATCCCTAAACCTTTTTCTGCCATCACTGGGAGCTACATGGGGTGACTTTGGGCCTTTAAGACCAGAGGCTTTATAAAGAGCCATGCCAAAATGAAGGAATAAAATATTCCTTGCAGTGGATGAATAGTGACAGCCAATCTGATTCTTCTAAACATTAAAATGGTACTTGTTTTACATCAGAAAAACCAGATTTGCCTTCCAACCTTCTACCTTCATAGGACTGACATTTATTTGGGCACATCTGCATTTATTCACCTGAGCATAAATCCAGAGAAATTCTGGGTTTCAGCTGAGACAGTCTGCTTTTCCAGCCCTCTAAATGAGAGCAGAGCTTGTCCCAAGGACAGGCGACGATCAGCAGTGCTGGCTCCAGAGCATGGCAGAGATGACTCACTCAGACTCAGCCCCCAGCAGCCCTGGAGCAAGCGGTGCCGTTGCTTATGAAGCTGCAGCATGACAAGGACCACGGGGCAAAGCCCGTGATGAGACCGAGCTGGGGGTGTACAGCTCATAATGGTGAGCACATCTGGCCAAGCGCGGTCTGTGCCACAGAGGAAATGCCTGAAGAAGAGGGACGCCAGCAGACGTCCTCCCAGAAGGCACGTTCAGCAGTGGTAGGTGGCCTCTGGTCACGTCCTCAAATGGGGAGTTAGGAATTGGTACACTGTGAAGCCTGTGAGATTGGGCATTGTAAAATAGGGAAACTCTATCCCACAAGGTGCTTTTACACTCTTAAGTGGCCAGGCAGTGTTCAGGGCTGGGTGTCTCAAGCAGATGGTGCACCTGAGGGTTTTGCAAGGTGTTCAGGAAACAGTAAATGTGTCTCACCTCTGAGACCTGCCAGTGGAGAGCTGTCTTTTCAGGTTTTGGTAGAAATGCTCTGGTCTTCCAATATCAGCCAAAACTCCTTTATTTTTTCAGCATATTTTATTTTTGGAGAG
>KZ506986.1:52170-63303 GCA_002844005.1 Limosa lapponica baueri | reverse complement strand
GCCTGTGCGCTCCAGTTGCACGCTGCACTTCCCTTGGAAAGGAAGAGCAGCTCCACAGCTTGTCTTCTGCGTAATGCAGCTATGCATTATTAAAGTGTTTGCACTTAAACGTTTGCTTTTTGAGTAGGCTTCTTTGTTATTGTGTCCAGAGAGTTAAAAAGTGCTTAATTACTGCCAAGAAGACCTTTCTCTTCCTCTTAAAGTGTGTTTTTAAGTCAGTTGTTGTTAGGGTCTCTACATGGTGCTGATCAGGTTGGCTCTTCTGATTGCAGTGGTGCTGTACTGATTTACCCCAGCTAAGCGTCTGGGACTAAATACTCAGTTGAAATGTGAAGCATCCTGCCACTGAAAGAATTTCATTTTCTTGCATCTATTGTTCTGGTTATTTCGGTTCTGTAGGATGTCTTATTGACGTCATGGTATATCAGCTGAAGAAGGGCTATCTCTGGCTGGTAGGACCTGCCCATGGCAGGTTCTTAGCCACCCTGTTGCTAGTAGTCTGCACAAGTGTTTCTGGCACATACCTATAGGCCTTTATGCATCAGGATATCCCATATCCAAGTGGCAGTCTAAAAGACTTTGCAGAAATGTTCTTACTTGGTTTTTGGGATGTCCCGTTTTTGCTGAGGACTTGGTATTTGAACATTTTTCTATAATCTTTCCTCATTTTTTTAATTGCCCTATTCATAATCAGCAGAAATGGTTTTTTTCTTTCTCTTTACCCACTGAAAGTGGGGATGAGATAGGAAGAAACATTTTTCCTACCCAAGTGAAACATAACTGAAGTGTTTTGAGAAATACCTATATTAAAGAATTGCTCTCTTAATGTAAAAACTGTCATTTTTCAGTAACAACATCCTTAAACCTGGAATTTTTCTGACAAAGCTCCCTGTTGCTCTGGAAGCCAATTCAGTTAGTGCCATCCCAGCTCAACAGCCGCATTTATTTGACTGCTCTGGTGAGCTCCCCTGTCCTGGTGGCTGTGAGCCAGCCCAGGAGACAGAACTCTATGATATTTAATGGTAGCTTGTGCTGCTGGACAGCTTGTCCTGAGAAAAGCAGTAAACTATGAGACATGATCTTCAAAATGGCTGTGACTTTTTTTCCTTTCTCTCTCGCTCTGGCCCATAAAACCATTCATCTGAGCAACTGCTTACAAGCACAAGTGCAGTGTTCACAAATCCCACCTCGCAGTGGGATATCATCACTTCTGGTGATGCCCTTTTTATAGTCTACCACTTTCGTTCTGTCTCATGTCTTCAGCTGTGAGGCAGTAATTTAACCCCCCATCTGGCGCTATTAATTTGCACTGATAACTTCATGTCTCTTCTAAAATAGGCTTCTATTTCTAACACACTTGAAAAGAGTGCCTTTTTTAGGCTTTAGCTTCTAGCTAAAAGAAAAAAGTCTGGGCTCTACCTTGTGATATCGCAAACACTGGTTTGCTTTTATTTTCAGTGTAAGTGCTGCAGAGTGAGTGCGTGTCTCAAATACTGCAGTGAATAGATAGCAGTCGTTAACGTTTTGCTCAGCTATTTGTCTCTGAAACGCTAACTCCAGGGGAACAGTCCCTGCAGTTCTCACAAAGACTGCTGTCTGGTGAAGGCACCTGGTGTCTTGGTGTCTGTATATGCATCTGTAAGACTTCAGTGTGGTAAAACCCTGGCTGGTTCTTAATTCCCCCCTTTTCTAGCAGGGTACTAATATGTTGCAACCTTTAAGAATAGCATAGCTGAGTACATGAAGAATATGTCTCGCCTGCAAAAAACGTTATTATGGTGTCTCTGTGCTACCCATAGATGTCATGGCAAGTTGTAGGCCTTCATGTGAATGCCACCCCTCTGCTTCCCTCCCCAGGGTCTGCTCTCCTGTCTGGCAGCAGGACAGAGGAGGAAGAGGAGGACACCCTGTAGCCACATCTTTCCCCTCCCCATCTTTTGCCCACAGCTGGCAGTGCAGAGAGCTCGACCCAAGAATCAGTCAGACATAAGGTTATTAAGCAGCTAAGGTGGCTTTGATTTCTCGTTGGCCTTTCTTTCTTGCTAAGAGATCTGGTGCCAGAAAGATTGGCACTTGCAGAAGGTAGCCTGCAGAAAAGTTTAAGGTAGAGGCAAACACTGAAGTGTGAGCTTGGGATGTGCTGCCTGCTGGTCAGACCTTCTCTTTCTCAGTCTGCAGCAGTGATTTGCAAAGCTGTCCTTTAGGTTTTCTTCTCCTAGTGAAAGAAACAGAAGTTAAACTAGTCCAAACTCTGCATGAGATTGGGAGTAAGGGTGTACCTCTGCATACCTTTTGCATTTTAAAATGCAAATATTGAACAGAGGGTTTGTCTTGTAAAGGGACACAGGCTGGATTCCAGGAGTGAGAATGTTTTATAACCTAACACTTCAGGGCGCTTTTAAGATGCTACTGCCAAAAACTTGATTATTGAAGTTTATTTTTAAGTCTAGTTGATTGTCATTGACATGCTGATAGGGAAAGACCGTCAAGAAAGAGAATTAATCAAAAAGTCCATCCTGCCCTTTCTCTTATTTCAGTCTGCCTGGCTTCTTCCTACCTCCTCCTCCAACCTCCCCATTCCACTCATTACATTCTTCTCTTATTCTCTTGTCCCCTTCTTCCCCTTCTTCAGCCTTATTCATACAGTGGATCATTGTTTGATTAAGACATGGGTGATTTTTCTAAGCTCAGGGTTTGGCCTACTGTATTTGACAATAGTGGAAAGCTTGGTTAAATTTTGAAGGGTCTCTGACTTTATCCAGGAAGTAGGTTGTTCTCAGAAATAGATTCTGGCTTCAGGCATGAATGAAAGAGCTCTTTGTCTGGAGAACAGCTGAGAGTACAATATATTTCTTGAAAATGTCACCACAAAAAGAGGCTAGACCACAAAAAGAAGGTAAAGAAACTGAAATCTGTAAACAGCCCTGGAGTCCCACATTCTGTGCTTGGAGGTCTAATCTCCAGAGTATGTCCTGGCCATTGGATCAGTGTCTTATCTCTTCACCTGCCAGGCTAGAGAATCTTTTAAAAGCTTTGTGTGTAATCTCCTAAGTGCAAGAAAAGGCTTTCTGGGGGCAAGGAAATATAATGGGATCCTGATTGGGAAAGAACAGAGCTTTCAGGAATATGAAGGTTAAAGAGGAAAACAAGTGCTACTCCATAAAGGAATGGGAGTAACCATGGGAAAATCATAGCAGAGCTGCTCGTCAGTCTAAGTAGCGGTTTAATAACTTTGCAGATAAATGATTGCATTCAAAATAAAAAAAATTATTGGATTTTTCTGTTCAATTAAAACCCATATATTGTCACATTCTCCACCATGGGCAGTTTTTGAAAACAAGACTGCACGATTTTACTGCTGGAAAAGCAGTTAATACAGAGAAGGCCTAGAGTCTATGGGATGTTCTGTTTTATAGGGGGTTCAGCTCACCAATGGGTAACCTCTTCTGGCCTCTTGCGCAATGAACCAGTCAAAGGAGGGGAAAGCACTGGGGTCCTTGTAGCTGAGAGTGCTTATGTAGCCAGGAGCTAAGAGTTAGCTCTGCATGTCCACCTGCCCTGTGTTCCTGTCTTCCTACGCTTTCCCCATTTGTCCCTTTGTGTTCTGGATGGCCCGTTGCATGTAATGCCTTCTCTATCCACACCAGCACACCAAGATCCCCATCCTGAATGGGGCTGAAAGGACTCTTACCTTGCATCTCCCTCTCTTGGGAGGGTGGTTTCCCTCAGAGCATTTGGGGAATATGAGGAGAGCAGAAAGCTGAGGATGGGTAAGGTGAGGTGGGATTGGCAGGAGACCCCAAACGACAAGAAACAAAAAGGCAGCATAGTTACTCAGGCCTCCAGAGGCCAAGAGGTGATGCTAGGCTTTTCTGTCACATGGTACCATCTATCAGCCTGCTTAATACTGTAACATTAAGTGCCCTGCGCACTAATCTGGGAATTGGGGTACTACGGTAACTAACACCTTTTTGGTGATTTCTTATTTGTCAAACCTGCTGGAAATGCACACCAGTTCTTGTTTACCAGGCTTAGAAAATGATCTTCAGAGCTTAAACATTGCTCCAGGAGCAGCTATTTTGTACCATTTAGAACAGTTACTTAAGAAAAAGGGAACTAGACAATGCAATGATTAAAAAATGCCTTGCTAATACTGCAAATTTGAGGCATGCAGATGGCCTTAGTGTTGCATTACAGAAGTGGTCTAGAGCATTTTCAATTATACTTGGTGCATTCCTGGTGCCTCGAGGATTTTTTCCACTGTCTCTTTCTTGATGCGCTCATCTCTAAAATGAACTGAACTGACAGGCCTCCAACGCAGCAGAGAGCCATCCAGGCCTTTTTTTTCCTCTTCTCTTTTCTTTTTATAAATAAGAAAAACCTCTTAGGAAAATCAGACTTGAAGGGACTTGCTGCCTTACCAAGTCTAGTCTCTTATGACCACCAACAGCTACGTCATTCAATTCCCTTCATGAATTCATCAAGTGCCATCTTAAAACCCATTGCTGCCGTTGGCCTTCCTGTCTCTGCTTTTGTTGGTATAATAAAAGACATATATTTTCAGGAATTGCAAAAACAGGTACCATATCCCAAGAACATGTTTTTAATGGCAAAAAGCCCCCTATAGGAAATCCTTCAAAAGGCTAGGAAACCAATACATGTCTCCGTACAGCTGAGCAAATAAAACAAACGCTTCTCTAGGGAGAACGGCTGTTAGAAGTCAGCAGTGAATTCCAATTTAATTGGGTTTGCATACCTTAGTTTCTTTCCTGAGGGCTTTTCACATACTTGAGTGTCACTTAGGTGAATACTCTCCAGAAAAGCAAATGTTTGGCTGAAATACTCTAATATTCACAAGTCTTATTTGGGTTGTATGTTCAGCTGTCATGTGATCGGTTTGGAGCCGATGCTGTTAAAGAGAGGGGGCTCAGTCCTACTCTCCCGCTGCAGCTTAATGCGTCTCTGCCAGAACCCATGGCTCTGGAAAACTCATCATCTTCTGCTATGGCTGGCCACAAGAGCATGATCAAATGCGTGAATGTTTCATCTACCTTCTGGTCTGAGATTGCTTTCTTGTCTTGCTGTCGTGAATGTAATACTAATAATCTGGGTTTATATGGCACCTTCCAGCCAAGGGAAGGGTACAATCATATGTAACGTCCCCTTGAATGCTAAGTAAAGGATAATCATCTATGTTGGGAGGAAGTTGCATTTTAGGGGTGTCAATTTTTAGGTCACCAACCCCAGGCATTGAAGACTGCTATGCCCTAATATACATAAAAATATCTTTCCAAAGGTACAGGGTACTTGTCCTACATTTGAAGATGAGGAATGCAAACTAAAAGTTGTTTTAATCTCAGTTCTTTCTTCTATGGATGGAGGTAATTGAGGCACATGACAAAGGTTAGGTTTATTTAGTGTGTGATACTTGCACCTGAATCCAGATATTCTGGGTGCAGGCCCTGTGCTTTAATCACTAAACCACAATATCTGAAGCTAAACTGACTGTTACTGAACATCTCTAGTCCAATAAATTGCACAAGCTTTCTTACTACTTTCTGCAAGAACAGATTATTCCCAAGAGGTGTTTATGCCTAATAAATAGAGAATAGGAATTTCTCTGCTAACAATGTCAGTCACCTACGGGGTCAGTGCTTTTGAGCACAGGCAGCCCTGAGCCTGGAGAGGTGTGTGTCTGTGTGTGCGTACGTGGTGCAGAGGCATACCTGGCAGGAGCAGCGCTGGGCTGAACCACACAGCAATTCCCTGGTGCCTACAGAAATGCAAGCTTGTCTAAATCCTTTTGAGGTAAAAGCTGAGGCGTCTAAGGATGTGAATGAGGACTAGAATGAACCAAAAAATACTAACGTGGAGGGGAGAAAGAAAACCTTAATTTGCATCTAAAGTATGGTGAAGCTAATTTTAGTTTCTTTTCTTTTAAAAGATGCTTAAATATGCACAGAAACTTCTGTTCCTGTTTAAAAAAAAATAATCAGTGAATGGTAACACTATTTTGACAGATCAGCGCTTCTGAAGAAGTATACTTGTGTTTCGTGACATTTTTTAGAGTAGCTGGAGGAAATATATTTACCTCTGTAGGGCAGATCAATGAACTACTACCTGCACAGTTCCACTGTGAGCTATAATTTCCGGGAGAGGTGAAGGAATCAAAGGAACAGTTGGCACGTTTTCCAAATAACTGGTTTATATGAAAAAAAAAATAACTAAATTACTTCTTCTGGAACAACTGTATTGCAACCCAGAAACAGGATTCCTCTCCTTCAGGTGGAGAGTAATTATAAGAAATAAATACATCATGACAAACACCAGAGCTGTGATGTGATCGGTGCCTTTAGTTTTCAACTCACTCCACACTAGTCTGCTAGTCTCTTCGACAGGCTAGTGACTGTGAAAGCCTTTGGAGATTTGCTGCCTGGGATTTTTAGTAAGGGTGTGCTACTGAGAAAATGTGGGAGATGGAAGCAGTCGATGTAAAATTACAAACGTGCCCTACCAAGCGCTCCACAGTGCCTTTGTGTGTGCACCTCTCTGATAATTGGTAGCGTTTGAGTAAGAAATAGCAAATCTTTCATTAATTTGAAAAATAACCTACATGAAGTATCTTTTTGTCATGTCTAGGATATAAATTTTACTTGTTAGCACTGACACAGGCTATGATAACTAACATTTTGCTCATGGATTCTACCAGTAAACTCTGGCACAATAACTTTGTCATATTAAAAGCACAAGGAAAACTATAATTGTAGTAAAAATGTATAAGAACACTTCCCCTCTTTTTGTTTTAGAAATGTGTACAGTGAGACTTAACTTTGCCTTTGTCTACCAATAATATGTCTATCAATAATATGTCTGAGTAGTCAAATATTAAAAATACTGCCTTAAAAATCTTGGTGGAAGAAGCATAATTCTCCTGCATATTTATTGGAATGCAGGAAACTTCACACTACTTCCTGATTTGGAAGAAAAGTGAATGACTACTGCTGGGAAGTGTAGTCTGTGAAACCAAACAGCACCTGGAAGCGCAGGTTTCATTATGTTCCACATACATTTATACAGTTCTCATTTTTTCTGCACACAAATGTGCCTCTAGGAAAAACTCAGCTGTGTCCTGGGTTTTACACCATATGAAAAGTTCTGCTGGTGTGATGTACCAGCAGAGTGCAGCAGAACCCAACCTGAAATGCAGCCATAACGTGCAGTATTCCTCCTCCACTGCTTCATCGTTGCTTACTGTCACCATTTCTGAGGCAGACTAACTGCGTGAACCTTGTCTGTGAGAACCTGCGACAATGAAACCAGGCTGGTAAAAATAGCGCTTGGGGGGGAATGGCATTTCAAGTTAATAGAAAAACCTGCTCCTTCAGCAAGTGTACCCATATCTGGTTTAAAACATGAACGATGAGCCTCAGCTCAGGAGCTCATCAGCCTGTAATGTCGCACAGCACTCAGCTATGCTAATTCACGCCAATTGACAATGTGGCCCAATAATAAGTTAAATCCCATTTAAAAAGTGAAATGGAGCATTGTTAGCTCTAAATATATATATGTATAAAAACCTTTTTCTTTTAAATAGCCAGACAGAACACAGATTAGTCAGCATTATCTTTCAGCTTTCAAAGGCCAGGAACAGCCATGATTAATTACTTAGTATTTCCTTCTTCTTCTCCCTGTTCTTGTATTAGAATTCAGCTTTCTTCGGTGCAAGATAAGATACCGTATCTCTCGTTATTAAAAAAAAAAAGAAAAAAAAGGAAGATAATGCAATGACTGAATTCTTTTTAGAACTACAGTGTGCCAGCATATTTCAGAGGGGACACGGACGCAGCGCTTGTCTCCCCCTGAAAAACCTAAACTGCTAAATGTTGTCTTTGTTACAAGTCCCACAAAATGATGTGCAGGGTTTCCTCTTATGTGCAGGGTTTCCGATCAATATGCACCCATTGCTGGGAATGGAAAGCTTTCCATATCCTGCATTCAATTCAAGCAGTGCACAGCTTATTTAGAGTTTCATGCAAAGTCCGCCTCACCAGTGGAAGTATTTTCCTTGATTTCAACTGACTTTGGATTAGACTCCTTCAGATAATCAGAATCAGAAGTCCACACTCATCTGCCTTCACATCAAGGCCCTAATGCTTTGCTCAAGTTAGTGTTTCTTTCATCACAGTGCTCTTCAGCAGTAGTCAAAAGAGGATTGTAGGTGAGCATGAAGATAAGTAAGCGATGAGGAAATAGCAAGTAAACACAATGAAAGTTGTAAAGGCAAAGCTCAATTTCCTAAAATAACAGGGCAGGTGGTTCAAACACTTCCTCTAGGCCATTCAAATCCACTTTTCAGTCTTGCAATGTCAGCCACAGGGCCATCATAAAGCAGGAAAAAAACAGCTTTGAGCCTATGAAGTTGACTTGTCTTTGTGCTTGGTGGGAAGGAAAGTCCTAGAAAATTTAGTGGGATGTGGGACAGCATATTGAAAACAATGGTCTGGTGAGAGGCAGGTGTTGCTTGTGGGAGTGTGTATCTAAGTATTTGAGGAGGGAGTAACAAAGGGATGATAGACAAGAACTGGGAATATAACTTGTGTGTTTTGGAGAAGTGCTTATTGCAATATGATGCAGCAAGCTAAATCTGCAAGGTTAGTAGGGAAAAAATACAGAGTTTATTGAAGCTAAGGGAAAAGATATCATTTAAGACTCAAAAATATTGAGCTAAAAAGAAATAAACTGTTCTTTGACAAACGATGGCCTTGACAAACTATATCCAGCACTCCAAGGAGTAGATGTGTGAGCCCTGGTGCCCGCTTCAAAGTCCGGCTTCCTAGGGGTAATCATGATCTGCCTGAGATCTGCATCCTGCTGCAGCTCTCAAGCAATGCATTATTCTTCTCTCTAAAATGCTTGAATAAGTCTTCTGTTACAGATTGCCTGGCACTTGGCCAGCCCAAAGGTGACTGCATTGGTAGTGGTGGATAAAACTTCACAGATAGAAAAATGCCTTCTTCCCAATGAAGGCTGCAAAGTCAGTCTACATTTGTTGGGGTTTTACCTAGCTTATAACCCTAGAAATCTCTGAAATGGGTATGTGTGTGTGCATAAATATGTACAGATGAAAGTCCTGTCCTTACATTACAAAGAGTTATGACAGAGATAGACGGAAAAATACCAGAAAAAAAGAATAGTTGTGTGACAGTCCAAGGCAAAGGTAAACCAATTTCTTCTCTTCCTAGGTTTCCCTACATTCCTAAGAGAAGTAATCATTAGCAAAGTGAGCCCTACACCATGCCATACACTTTCTGTTTTCCCTTGAGGGTTGCTACATATGCAGAAGCTGTAGCTTTGTGACACACAGGCATAAAAGTTGCTGAAGTTGTTTGTACTGACAGGAAAGTATTTTGTTTCCTTACCTTGCTCAGTTACAGCAGTGCAAGTATGAGGTAGAGACCGTGCTTTATTTGCCTTAGCAGTTTAATCTTGCTATTTGTTGCCATACCTGAAGCATACAGAGACAAATGAAAGCTTTCCGTTGGCCTGAAAAGCAGCTCCCACCTCCAGTGCAATAAATCTGCAAATCGGAGCTGCGTCTCATTAGACGCATTTTGAGAGTTCAGTACTGACTGGATTCTGCTGTTCTTTCTTTCACTGCCTCCGTGAATTCAATGGACACAGAGCCTGGTCCTGAGTGCTCTTGGAAATGCCACTCTAATTTACTAGTTAGTTGTAGAAAGAAAGTTAAGCTGTATTTATTTGGGGGTTGCTATTTAGCTGTGTTTCGTTTCGTAACATGCTGAGTTTTTGCAACTCCTCTTGACTTCAGAGGCAGGCTCAATCTCTTGCTTTTGCAAATGAGGTCTTCTTGCACCTCTGGTTTGGTCACCTCTGTTGTCTTTTGGCACCCATCCTAGGTATCAAAATCTTCAGTGGCCACCTCCTGGCTGACTCCTTCTGCACTATGCAGAAGCAACGGAAAGCCACTGCTGCTTTTTCCTAGACTGGCATCTTTGCCCCTGATGCAGGGACATGTGGGGAGATGGGGGGCCCAGGAGACAGTCGCTTCCCCAGCTGTACCCCCTGGAGCACTCATCTCCCAGATGGCCCCATCCCTTCTCTTGCCACCCACAGGGATGGCTGCCCCACACCATCCTCCTGTTGCCACAATCGATGGGAGAGTTGTTCCATGCCCAGAGCTAGGATGGGGTGGGGGGTGCAGGACACACATGTCCTTGCAGATGCTGCGGCCAGGGCTGGCAGCAGCCAGGTATGGGTTGTGGGGCTGCTCCGCCACCCCCAGGGTGCGCCGCAGACCAGTCCCCCCTTCCCCCCGCCCCCCCCGCCCCTTTTTCAGCTGGGAACTAAACCAGCAGCAATTATTCAAGCCAAGCACGTAAATCTGGCAGATCCCGCGGCCCTGGTTTGACGCAGCTACGCAGCGCAGTGTCTGGACGCGCAGCCCAATCCCCCCTTCTCCCCGTGTTTATTTGCCCCGCAGAGAGCAGCGAAGTTACCAACTTCGCCAGCAATGAGCCGCACCGAGGGGTTTGGGGAGACTGGGGTGCCGGGGAGAGGAAAGGACGACGGGGGGAACGACCGTGACAGGGCAGCGCGGGCGGCGCGTTACATAAGGCGGCGGGATCCGCACCGCTCCGCAGCGCGGCCGCGGAGGGCGGCGGAGGGGGGGAGCGGGGGGACGGACGGACATGGAATAGAGCTCGGACCCCACCACCTCACGGCTTGGGGAGACCCCAGCCCCCGGCGCCGCCGCCCGCGGCATGCTGTTCCCGAGACGCCGGAGGGCCGAAGGGGTGGGCGCCGAGAGCACGGAGCCTCCGCGGGCGCGGGGAAGCCCCGAGGGGGGACTGCCGCTCCGGAGTCCCCGCGGGCAATGCCCGGCCCCGGAGGGACCCTGCGGGCTCAGCGGTACGGAACCCACCGTTTCCCTCACACTGGCACGCGAAGGGGCAGGGAGAGAGGCCAAAGTGCTAAACGCCGACTAATTTCAGGAACCGGAGCTTTTCGCCTTTTATTACTTTTTTCAAATTCTTCCTCTTCGCATTCTGAGCTGCCGGGGGACCCCGTACAACACACAACTGTTTCTGCCGCCGGCCGTCCTGGCGGGGTCTC
>KZ506986.1:23890-48081 GCA_002844005.1 Limosa lapponica baueri | reverse complement strand
AAATACCTGTTTTTTCCAAGCGCTGGTCTTCTATGCCTCAAGTCTGCAGATGGGAAATAAATTGAACTAGGGCAGAGACAGCAAAAAAAAAAAAAAGGCAGAAAAATGTACCTGCTTTGGCACTGAGCATTTCACAGCCTCTCTGATTTCTACATTTTCCCAGGCTTAGATGGCAATGCATGCCCCAGTCTGTTAAGGGCTGTGCGATCGGAGCAATTTGAGAATTGAGGCCTTTATGCCAAACTCCTAATTATTTTGTGTCATTCACTGCTGTTTATGTAACTACTGAATTTTGCCCATCAGCAGCACTTGCATTTCTGCGCCCCAGGCTGCTGATGATTAAATTTGAGGGAATAGCTAGGCCCAAGTTTGTTTTTTTTCCCCTGCATTTTCAGGATCTCTGAATATACAGTTAAGTTGTGGGCTTTTTTAAGGACTTGTCTGTGATAGGGTGCTCCAATTCAAGCCAAGCCAAGATTCCTTTGAGGCTTATGTTCAAAAATAGATTTAAAATACGATTTTAACATAAACACTCAGAGATGAGTCCCCACCAATTTCTTGATTATTCTCTTAGATGTGCAGAGCCAGATCCCCAAAGGTGTTTTCGTACCTGACTCCTGGTTAGCTGCTTAAAGAGCAGCTATGTCTTAAATATTCAGTGAATCTGGGTCTCCACTGCTGACCCCACCTCCCACTGCCTTGGCTGGGTGCCTTCTCACAGCTATGCAGTCTGCTTTGACTGCATCATTTTCAACAATGCCAGACTTTAACATCTATTATCCGACGTTTTAAGGAGTAGTCACAACATAATCAAATCTCTAGGGATTATATTCTGGCATGGAGGTGTGACTGGTCTGAGGTCTCCAGAAGCCTTGCCAATGGGAATTTTAGGCCAAGCTCAACTGCCATGAGAAGAAGGCTCTGCACAAGACCCACTAGGCACAGAGAGAGTCACAAAGGTGTTGGACACAGAGCAAGGAGGAATAGGACCATTTGGTCTATATTTTATGGAGGAAAGGAGGTATACACAGAGATAAGTCTGTGTGACTGTGACAGAGAAAGTAGGTAAGGGTTAAACTCCATTTTTCATTGAAAAAAATATCTCTGCTTTAATAAAATAAACCATCACCAGATTTGAATTCTCCTTCTGTGCATGTGACCTTAACTTGGGAACCATCTCAAAAACTTGTCTAAAGGCTGAATTAAAGAAAGGACTGAAGTCCATGAAACAGGATGCAGGCTGAACTGAGTTGTGTGAACATCAAACTGTGGATAAAACCCCTCCTGGCTGCTGTGCAAACCTAAAGGCACCTAAAGGCACCAGGCATTTCTCTTTGATCTCAGAATACCCAGTGCTCCTTCAGCTGTATTTCTGGGCGCTGCTGGCACTGGCTGGTTATGGCCTGTTTGGGTAAAGCTGTAATATATAATATTGTAATATATTTGCAGTTCCTCATGTAATTTTGGCCAATACTGTTTGACTACTTCAAGTGAGTGCAAATTAATGTGCTGGTTTACTCCATGCTTAAAATGAGGTTATGCTTTTGGGGGATATTGCTTTTTTACAGGAAACACAAGCTATTTAAAACTGTGAGTAGACTTTCGGAACTGAGAAGTGCAAATCTCTCTGTTTGCAGGCTTTGAAATCAGTAGAGCTGTGAGGAGTTCAACAAGCTGGCTTGTGATTTTAAATAATCCACCTGGAGATGAGGGTATGGATAGCCCATCCTTTATGGTTGTAATTGCCACCCACATAATACATGCATTTATTACATTGATTATTTCATCATTTTTGAATGGTGTGAAGTGGTGCAGGAGTACTAACTTCATTTGAGTTGTGCCTGATTATACTGAGTGAGGTAAATATAATTTAAGGGAGGAAATAGAAACCTCATGGATCCTGAAGCAAAAGACAAAAATGTAAAGCAAACCAGAACACCTCTTCACCTCCCAGACATTAGTTTGTGTCTAGAAGATTGACAGCTCTTGGGCTCCCCTACAGAGGTATCAGTTCAGGGCCATCAGTTGTCACAGGAAACGGTGAAAGCCACAGAAGATGAAGATCTCCTGAAGATGATGTCCCAGGCCAGTATGAAGGCTAGAGCTGCTCTGTCGGATTATGCCATCTGGTCAAGTGATTTCCTCTGACATTAGCACATATGATGCCACTTGTTGGGTCTTTTACAAGGAAAAGACTGGCCATTTCACCAGTGAGGGAGCCTCAGCTGGTGCAAACTGACTGAGCTCTTTTGACTGTAATTTTTAGCATCTGCCCCTGATTTGCTCCATCCCAACCAGGATGCCTTCTGTTGCTCTATCCCTCCCTTACACAGGTAAAAGGGCTGATGGAAGCAGTGCTCTCTTTTGCTGTGGAGCTCTCCCTATGCAAACTTTGTCCTGGAGGAATGAGTTTGTAGCGCAAAGAAGTGCTGCGAGCACTGAGTTTGTTCCTCTCCCTTGCTGCTTCCTTTCCTTCAAGTGTGTGGGAAGGTGTTGGTGCTAGTAGGTCTAGTTCCTGCTCTTCCCTTAAACTGGGTCATCACAATTTACCCTCCTACCTTTTGTAAGTTTTTTTTACTTCTCTCTTTCCTTTGATATTATCCTTCTGCAGCTCTCCCTCTCCTCCCTTCTTTCCCCTTCCCCCTGTTTCCTCCTTACGCTAAACAGGAAGAAAGTGGGTCACTTCGTAATTGCTCTTCTCTATATCAGAGAAACCCAGAGGCATAAAAGAGAACAAACAGGTAAGTGTCACTGTTTCAGGGGAGTTTTAAAGATGTTTTTCTCTTGGCTGTTTCGTGGGTTTGCTTCATCTTCTCCTTTCCCTTTGCTTCCAAACCCCTGATGTAACAGCTAGTGCTGCTGTCTGATTGTGTAGCTGAAATTCAAGTTGAGGCTAAGTGACTTGGGAAGCTGAAAGTGCAGTTGTTGGATGGTTTTTCTCTCCTATTTTTTTACAGTTTTTGGTTCAATGGAATGATAAAATACTACAAAGGGGACAGGCTGTATTTAGATACGCAAAAGAGGGAGTGATACAGTGCTGATGCAATAGTTTGCAATAATTTCAGGCTCCTGTAGAAATGATTCAGAAAAAGAAGGAATGACTTCCCCATTTATTAACAGTCTTTATCTGGAAGCTGTTGTTTGCCACGCAACAGGACTTTAGATCATCCTCAGGTAGACTAAATGGCAAGAGAAGTGTGCAGTCCAACCAAGCACATTTTTAATGTAGGCATAGTCCCAGGGACTCTTTCGCCCCTGAGGCCTCACTGTCAGGGCTATCTCAGCCATTACCTGCTGCTTTCAGTGAAAAGCTTGATGTTGAGCTGAGTCCCTCTATGAGGAGAGGGTGGTGTCTGCCTCCAGGTTTAGTGTTAGAGGACTTCCAGAGTTAGGATGCTCAAAAGCTGAGGGTGGTAGCTTTGACAGATAGGACTAATCTGGTTTTTGAGATACAGTGTTTATGGACATAAGGACTGTGCTGCTCACCATTAGCTGTTACTCCATATTAGATTAATTAACGCTGTTATATATGTCAGGCAGGCTGGGTTACTGTTCCTTATGGAGCCCACAAACACTTGCTGCACACCAGAACGCATTCATTGTACGTAGTCAGTTGTGACTTTTGGGTAACTTCTCTTGCTCCAATTTTCAGTGCCCTGTGCAAGAAATGCTCCTTTCTCCTTGGCAAATTCTCTTGCTACTTGCTGTGTGGAGCGGTGGAAGAGACCAAGCTCTAGGAGAAGGGCAGGGACCTGGGCTTTCCTCCTAGAATTGCCCTTGAACAGCCATATCATTCTGGAAAGTCACTTCCACCCTGAAAGTTAGTGCTCTGGACGGAGGTACAAAAGTGTCAGCCTCCCAGTGAGCAATGGCGGGCATGGTCTTTGATGGTATTTTACAGAATATGTTGCACTGATGCAGCTGCATGTTTCTCTTCTCCTATTTAAATTGGGGGTGAATCTGTCTCGGCTTCTGATCCTGTTGCTTTTTCCTCACCTATTAAGATTGTAAATATTTTCATCCACACTTACTGTTTACTATATATCTGCCAGTGCTCAGCCCAGTGGGACTTGGTGCTGCCTCTGTAATTTATCTCTCCAAGGAGAGCCTGGAAAGCCAACAGGGTAACTGCCTAGAGAGGAGGCTTGTTTGTTAGGTGAAGGGAAGTCATAAGCTTGCTGATTCTTCTGGAGACTTGTTTCTGTCACTAAGGGCTCTTGGGAAAGCCTGACATGTCTGTTTAATCTCTGCCCAAAAGTGGACTACATCAGACAGGGAACCTACTCAAGGGGAAATGGCAAGTGCTCCTCTGGGCTGTGGTGTCAACTTTCCATCACATGGTTGTGCATCTGGAATAATTCAGGTGACTCAAAGGCTTACTGTATACAATAGAAGGACTAAGTTTAAGATAGACCAGCCAGATACTTAGCCTAAGGTGTTAACCCTTGTGTTCAGCTTCCATATACATAGCAGTAGGTTTAAAATTACTCCTGGCAGTATTCCCCAGCCTGGTTTGAGGCAAAGGACTCTTACGCATCATCAGTCTAACAGAAGCACTATCTCTGTGGATTTATGGGTCAACACCTTAATATATCTCTTAAATGGGAGTGAAAACTGTCCTGAAAATTTCCTGAGAGTTATTTCAATTTCCCTTCCTCCCTCCTAGTGTTCTGCAAATAATTGAATTTTTTTCAGGATGGGGAAACGGGATGAAAGTAGTCAGTGAGGGAAGCTAATCTGTCAAGAACTCCCCAACTTCTGGATGTGGAATAATCTTGAAAAACTGATAAACGTTAAAAATATTTTGAGGAACCAGAGCTCAATTGAGGAAGACTCTACTTCTCGCAACCTAATTCTTGCTCCTGACGTTCTTAAGGTGTTTTAAGGAGTGTTCTTTGATCTGCCTGTTTCTAAAATATGCACAATATGGACTTCTCTTGAGTAATTAGTAAGCCTTGCTCTCATATATTCTATATGAATAATATGAAGCTGGATCTGAGTATGTCAGTTTACTGCCTCATCTACATTTTTCATGCAAGTGCCAAACACTTGAGTGTGATAGCACTTGATAATCTGCACTACTGTGAAGCCCAGTCCTGGCTTGGCAGGAGGTGTTAAAGGTCAGGCTTGGGTGTGTTAGCATGCTGAGGAGAAAGCTCATTTTGCGTGATCAAGGTGTGCTCTTGCAGTATACAAAAATAAGAAGAAAGGACTGGAGAAAGTGGAGGCCTGATCCAAAATCCAAAGGAGTTTTCCTGTGGACTTCAATGGAGGTGTGTGGATAGCTTTGGACTGAGGGATGATATGGATTGCTGTTGGATCACTTGTAAATAGTTCCTTAGAGATCATTTCCTGGGCAGGAAAAATCCTCATTACTTGAAAAGTGACTGAGCAGCCACCCACAAGTCAGACTGCAGCTTTTACTTGCCAAAAAGAGACGCTTTATTAAGAGGAGTCTCTTAGAGCCTGCACAGACAACAAATGAACACCCCCAGGTGAACATAATGCCTACTATGTGATCCCAATTAAGCCCATTGCAGCCTTTATCAGGCTCAGCTGCCCTCCTGGCTCCTACTGGTGCCTACAGCAGTGCTGCCTCACTTGCTGTTGGTTTTGGAGCAGGCCTGTAGCATTTCTGTCTCTGACCTGTGTCAAAAAAGCTTGTGAAAGATGTCCAGAGACTTGGCCTTCCTCATTCATCTCCCAGCACCTTTCAAAAGCAAAGGGATGAAGTTAAAAGGTGACTAGAGAAATAATGAGGTATTTTAATTATGTATGTCTTGTTACTTTAGTGTTGCTACTACAGCTGAAGCAATGATTCCTAAACCATGGCTCATGAGTAAGATTTTTTCCTTGTGACCAGGATGATCCAGATAACAGGGAGATCAAAACAGGCCGTTGCCTCAGGCACTTTTCTTGCTGTTATGGGCTCAAGGGATGCTGCAGCCTGGAGACTGCTCTGCTAGGAGTTAGGCTGTTACTTTGACTCTGCAGCTGGGCAGAAGAGACGGGGATTCCTCATGTTGCTTCTCTGCAGGCAATGTGAGTCTTGGTAGAAGAAAAGGTGCAAGGGAAATGGAGTTGATATCCCCTCTGCGGTAGCTTGCTTAGCATGGCCCTTTGGTGCTGTCACCTGGGAAGTGAGAAGGGTGATGGCCTTGGAGCAACTTCAAGTCACAGTAAGCAGCAGAGCAGCTTCTTTCCCACACCTGAGCCAGTCATAATCTAGATTTATGGTTTGCTATTTGTCTTTTTCTATGTATGGAGGATGGAAGTTAAGCTTTTGTGGTACATCTGTTGACCAGTTATTTTTTCTCCTCCTGAAGGAAGGCCAAAAATGAAGGGTTCAGTATATAGACTGACTCAGCTGCTGGGTGAGGGACTGCCTCTGCTGCTGTCTGTGACTTACCTGCTCAGCATAACAGATTGAGGGTGAGATTTGGTGTGTAGGGGGGCATTGAAGAAAAGGCAGGAAGAGATGAAGAATAGAGGATGGAAGAGAGCCCTGAACAAGTAACTGAGTTGAAGCTGTGAGGTCTGTCTGATTGTAAAAGGACAGCTAATGAGAGGCAAATTGGTTTCATCTTTGCAATGGCACAATGTGTAGGGAGGGAGAGAGTGTCATCTGCTCAGGGGCTTAACCCGCGCACTAATGCTACCTTCACTTCTCTGCACTGCCTACAAGCCACCACGGGACTGTCACTCGGTACCTGACAGACTTCAGTACCGGCTTTTGTCTTGTCCTTACCCCAAACTTTGTGAGCACTTACACATCAGGCAATCCAAAGTAGGCCTCTGAGTTGTTTGTGGACTTACACCTGTGGGGTTTTCTATCATGCATCACATATACAAACAAGATTAGTATGTGATGAGCTTTATATCTGACTCTTGTTTGCAATAGTTCAAGAAGGAGAACAGGAGAAGCTTTCTGCCTATCCCCAAAGCAGGTGAGACATACAGTTGAGCAGTGCCCAAAGTTGTATCTCTGCTTTCCTACAAGTAGAGTCTTGACATGAAAAAATCCTCGTTGCAGCTTGTCTTTCTCCCCTCCTAGGCCAGGATGTTCCTCCTGCCTCTCCAGCCATGCCCCAATGTGGTGCAGAGCCCCTGGGGCCAGAAGGACTGTGGCTGCTGTTCTGCAGGAGTGAGCTGAGCTGCTCTTGTTCCCAGTGGGCAGGACCCTTCAAAGGCAGTTGAGTATGAAAGGTCTGCAGGGAAGGCCCAGATGGAGTAGTTAAGCTCTTTTATTTGGTTTCTCAGTGTCCCCTTGTTCCTGTGAGTCACCTGGCATGTGACTCTGTAGCCTTGCTATGTGCATTGCTTTCTGTCTCAGCAGTGGAGTCTCTCTGCAGAACATACCCTTCGGCTGATCCAAGATCTTCTGCACAAAAAACCAAGCAGACTTGCAGAATTGATCATGCTAAGGTAGAAATAGCTTTGTGCTGGAGCCAAGGTCCTTTCAAGGCAGGAATCATTCATTTGGGAGATTTTAGCAACACTGGGCTTGTTAGTCATCTCAGCTATTTGAATTCATTGGGAGTCCAGCCCCAAACACACAGTACTCGGAGAAATTAAAAATGATCCCTTTGGAGCACACTCTATTTGCTTTCTAGCTTTCAGCTATTTAAAAGCTGTGCTTCCAGCACTTACACCTCCAGCCACAGGGGGTAGAAAATGGACCAAAGATTGCAACAATACAGAGCTTGCCAGAGTAGGAGCTGCCTTACCAGTGTCAAGGGAACTGGATCACATGCTCGGCTTTCTGCCCGATTATCTTTGTGGGCTCCTCCCAGGAATTTTTCTTGGCTTCTCCATTTCTTTCCCTACTCCCCATATAACTGTGCATTTGATAGGAGCCAGGATGTGACCCTGCATGGCCAGGGCAGCATTGCTGTGCCCTCTTCTGTTGGCACAGGGGCTATCCGAAAAGTCCAGCTGTTACTACTTTATTGCATAGATCATCATTCCTTGCACAGCCTTATTCATGTTAAAAGGTGGAGAAACTTCTGGGTGTGACTAAAGTTACTGGAATTTGACTCTTTGACTTGCTCTGCTAGGTGATATTGATTGGGTTTGGGGCGGAGGGGAGGGCAAGGCTCTATACAATTTGTTGTTTTTATCTGCCCCTATACAAACAGAAAACAACACAGCATAGGCTGAAGGGAGAAGCAGCCTGTATGTATTAATATCTGGCTTGACATTTCCTTGTAGAAAAGGAGATGCCTCTAGTTTACCTGTATGAAGAATTAGCAGAGGCACTGTTTTCTTCCTGCATAGAGACTGGGACTGCAGCCATCCTATGCACCAGTCCCACTGCTAATTTGGCAATAAGCTAGAGAAGCCTTGCCTGATACTGGGTATGAATCCACAGTAGGGAGGAATTCTCCCACACACTGCCAGAGAACAGATTTATTGCCACATATCCACACAAGGTGCTGAATTCACCTAAGTACCTTCTAATGTTCTATTTTAATTGCTCATCTCAGCCAGCTAATAATAAATCCCTGCTAAATTTGCAGTGGGGATTTGGGGGTAGAGATTGAAAGCAATTTTTATTGATACTATTGCAAAAGGTCTCTTCTATCTTTTCTGGGTAAATGAATTCTATCCTTTTGGTTGTATTTAAGATCTTTCAAAACCAATCTGCTAGCAACCCTTTCTGTGCACTCTGAGCAATCACTGTGCAGACTGCTGCATTCCTAGCCAGCAAAACACTGCGTGCTGGCTGGACCCCTCAGCTCCACCTGCCTGCACTAAAAATCAGAATGCAGGGAAAAACGAGAGGCTTCCAGTAGAGGCTTTTTGTTGCAAACCGTCCTATAGAGCTAAACTGTAGTTTTGCAACAGTAAGTGCTTATGGGACAGCATCTGAAGAGTGACAGGAAAAACAGTGCATGAAGCTGTTGTCCCTCTCTTTCAATGCAGGAGCATTTGGCATGCCATAATCTGAATCTTAGAGTTACAGTGCAGGTATTGATTTTATAATTTGATTTTTAAACACTCCATAGAAATCCTATATTTTTTATTTCCTGGTATATACCATGTTCCAAGATGGGTAGCTTTTGGGAGTGGTGGGTGTATCGCAGTTTGAATCCAACACTGCCATTATAAATAGTTAACATGACAGTAGTGCCTGAAGCAAGACTAAGCATAGCTTTTCTTGTGCCACATGCAAATATAATGACCGACATACTCCATGCTCCAATGAGTTTGCAGTCTAAAATAGGTGAGACTGGCAAAAGGCAGAAAATAGCTGTTTCTGGTCTATGCTTTTCTCTTTCAGTAGACTTCCCTTTGTGCTGAGAACTCCAAGGCTGTACAAAGTAATGGTTAGTATTTTTAACCCAAGAGATCTGGGTTAAAAAAACTGATTTTAAACTGATATGCTTCAGGTCATAATTCATCCTCTCTCTGAGGAAGAAATCATTTCCTGATGTTGATTTACCTATTTTTTTCTAGAGATAGTCTCGTAACTGCCTAATTGGGGAGATGGTGGGAAGATAAACCAGTTCACCATGTCTCCTCATTACAGTTCCTACTTGGCATATTAGGCTAGACTGCCACCAGTGGGGTACAGCATAGCTTTCCTGTGCATGTATGCTGTTGTATATAGACTGTATAGAGAGTGTTCCATGATAGGAACACTTGGTAGAACAGTGTAGTCATTGCTAAATGGCCATGGAAACACAAACCAGAAAGAGGACAACCCATTGGGTAAAGATGCTTGTTCAGTATTCCGTAGGCTCTTAGCATCTCGTACATCTCAAGCTGTATGTGCTATGCAAAATGCAACTGCACATAAGAATAAGACTTCAAATAGCAAGACCTTCTCATGTGAGAGGTTTTGTGGTGGACAGTAGTTCAGACCGCATGATAAACACTTGAGGACTCCTTTGGAAAGTGGTGAGAAACTCTGGGGAGATTCCTGATGGCCATTGAACTGAAATGTCAGATTTAAGGAAGAGTGAGATAATGGCTTCATGACCTGAACCGTTGGAGTGCCACTACATTGCTGTGGCAACTCTGGATCAATCAATATGCAGACTTGGCAGCCTGGTCCAAGAATCATTATCAATTTTGCTATTAACTTTGGTGCTACAAAAGGCTGCTTACATGGATTGTTGGGTTTTGGTGCTCTGTAGATGTCCACGTGCAAGTGAAGTATCAATAGCTCATTTACATGAGGTAAAGGAGGCAATATCCACATAAGGTGAGCTTTTTATGGAGGAAAAGCCCATACGCATAAAGGCATGAGCTTCATTCACAGTTCTCAAATTATTTGCAGGAATCTGGTTTGGCAGGACAAAGCCTGTGGTTCATTAACGTAACATTCTTTTCTAATCTTAAAATATTTTTGATTGTTAGGTCTGGCCTTTTTCACACAAGCCTACTTAGGTAGTCAATGTCAATGAAACCCTGAATTCTCAGTGCTTATCGAGGCCAAAAAAAGTGCAAAAAGTTGCAAATATCTTTCTGATGGCTCCCTTCCTGGAGCAGTGCGTCAGGTCAGGATGGGGTTCAAAACTACTTTAATTTTCTGTGGAAGCTACGAGGACATGGGAGGAAGGAGATCATGATACTCCTGTTCTGCTGCAATAAGCTTTGCAGGTAGACCTGTGAACTACCTTTTGTCACTATGAAATGAGAATTAGATATCTCTCTTGAGATCTAAAGTCTTGGCTTTCATCATGCTGCACATCTTGGCTGGAAGATGAAATACCTGATCATTGTGTGCAAGTGGAATTCAGAGCTCTGTTTTGCGGAATCCACCTGTGTACTGCAAAGTTCCCTGTCTTGTTCTCCCAGGACTATGGATTACGATTCAGTAGCCACAGTAATTATTTTGTCTTTAACTTTTTAAAGGGTTGCGCTGGTTTCTCTGTTTGTTCAGTTTCATTTTGTGCAGTGAAAAGTGAGGACTCTTGAGGGTATCCGAAGGTATTAGGCAGGGTAAAGCAAGGTGGAGAACAAAAATGTGGCATAGAAGGTGAAATATTAGGTGAAATTGTGGGTGGGTAGAGCTAGTCATATTTGTGACAGTATCCTCTAGCTTCTGAGTATGAAACTGAACACTCGTCTTAACGTACAGGAAATTTGTACAGGAAATACTGGGGGGAGGAGAGATAACAGGTGAAGTGGGAACACACTCAATTTTGTATGTTAAGCCTTCATCAGAATTCAAGAAAAAAATTGTATCATGATATTGTGGAATCATCTTCAGATCTAAGGAAAAAACACCAAGGATACATGCATGGAGGGAAAGACTTTGGGGGATGGGTGTTATCCCTCAAAGGTGGAGGCAGAGATCAGCTAGGACAAATGGCTGTTAGCTTTGCTTGGTGATAGATTGGTACATTAAAAAAGAGGTAAAATCACTGCTTTGGCCTCTAGAGGAAGTAAGTAACCCATGAGGGTGCTTTTATTCCATCTAGACTAGCTACTTATTTTGAGTGCAACCTGGGATTAACTTGGGCCTTCATCTTCCAGCAGTTTAACTTTTTAGACTGAGATAAGTCACCAAGAGATCTGGGAGTTGGCAGAGCTGCCCTAGAAGGCATACGCTGACGGGGACTGTCCTGTTGGGTCAGAGGTTTCAATGTACACTTTGCAAAGAAGAAGTTGTAGGATAGTAGTCTTGGCTTACCTTGGTGGGAGGCTGGAGGGAATCACAAGGATGTGTTTGTGGTGAGTTGTTACAGCTGCTCCTCTACTGTGAGACACGGTATGGTTAGAGAGCAAAATATTGCACAGCCTGGTACGTGTGGGAACTGCTGTCTTTCCATGCAGAAGGTTTTGATGCATGGTGTTTGATAGGGACTATAGCCTATTTCCTATAGCCTATTTCCTACAGTGCTTCAGTCAAAAGTGTCAGAGACAGCAGTGATGGTTACAAGACCAGAGGTTGCTTGGTGGCTGGTCTCTTGTTTTAAGGTGGTGTAGTTTGCTCTTCCATGAGTCAAAACCAACTAGGAATATTAGATTGAAAATATCTTGAGGCCTGCTGCAGGGAACATGTTGACTTCTTCATAAGATACAAGGGTGGTCTAATGAGAAATTATATCAAGAGTAGATAATAGGATAAAAATCCTAGGTGGAAATTAACTAAACAAAATCTTGCCCGATTATTCTCTCTTCACTTCCAAGGCATAACTTTTCTGATGGAAGAAGTCCCAGTGCATTGTGTTTGCCATTCTTGGAGCACATGGTCCAAGACTGGTTTGTTGACTTGTGCTGAGGGAAGGGATTGACCTCAGTGTAACCTGTGCTGTAGCAGCATGGCCTAACCAGCATCAAAACTCAGGTCAGAAGAAACCGGACTGTCTGTACAATGTGGCCCTGCTGTCCTTGTAATTTTGTTCAGAAGAAAGTGTTTTTCAGAAGCTTAGTGAAAATAAATAATAAAAAGGGGTACCGAGATCAAGAAAAATAAAATAATCTGTCCTGACATTTTCATCCAGGGATACTTGAAATATCACAAGAATCTGAAATCCACTGGGGGAAATGAGTCTGAAATGACAGGGGTGTGCAGGAGTTGTTCTGAGAACTGGAGGAAGACAGAGCTAAAAATAAAATGAAAAAAAAACAAAGCAAGGGAAGATGCTGCAGTAACTTAGCCCACTCTCTGTATTGCTTTTGTATAGGTGTGGGGGAGATGGCAGGCAGCAGCTGGCTGCTTCAGAAAGCCTATTTTTATTAAGTCTTGCAAGTAGTCAGGGGAAATGACAACAATTTCAAAAAGCTAAACCAGTCAATATTAGGTGAAAAACCTTTAAGAAGTCTTCTTCTGATCGTGGAGCATATATTTTTTCCCCTCTTTCTCTTCCCTTGCACTTCCTGGCACAACAGGAAAGGACCCAAATGATTCTTCCTATGGCATCACTTTCTGGAGTCCTGTTTGATTCTCAGTGTACACATGTTGCTGACTCTCCCCTTCCCCTGGAAGAAGCCAATTAGAGATCTCACCCTGAATGAATTCTGAACCGCAGGTTTCAATCTAGTATGAAGGGGACTGCTGTTATTTACTTAGCCGGGAAGGGAAAAGCACCAGTACTGGCACCAGCTTGTAATGTCAGTTCTTTGCAATGGTGACAGCGAGCTTTCCCAGGAAGAGTGGGCGACAGCAAGGCGTTTCATGAGGGGCAGGTGGCTGCTTGCTGTGTGCAAACCCAACTACATTGGTTGAACTGGCTATAGTAGACTACATGGGATGCTGTATATATATTTGTCTTCGGTCCCTTTTTTAAGCCTCTTAGCTGTAATCCCACACCAGCTGTAGGAGGGTGATGCAAAGGGAAAAAAGTGTTTCATGTTCTCCTTGTACCCACAACAGGTTTGTGTAAAGATCTGCCGGAAACAGAGTTTAAATGAGCTTTCAGGAAAACCCACTGGCAGTTACTAATCGTTGTTGGGGCAGGCCTACTGTTCAGCTTACTTTCTGAGAAAAATCCATCATGACAGGACCTATTTTTGGCAGTTTTCTCTTAGGTTATGTTCATCTCTGAAGTGTTCTCAGTCTGGATAAGAGGTGTCTTTGTGTTCCGTGTGGTTCAGGGGAGCAGATTGCACAGACTGCTTCACTTGCAGAGCCCTCAAAAGCTGCATAGTTTGAGCAAGCCCATTGCTTTGTTCCCTCTTAGAGCAAGGGAAGATGTTCCAAAGCACGCACAGTATCGATGAGGGATGGTATATAGACAGACTGGGAAGAAATGTGCCCAGGAAGGGAATAATCTGTCTCTTGAGGGAGTGTGATGGTTCTTTTGGTTCCTTTGTTATCAATTCTCTGCCAACATGTCTTATCCCTCTTCCTCTCAATCCATAAAGTGAGGAGTGTTCTCTTCTTGTGTCCATTCAGTATTTGGCCTCTCCCATAGATAGCCAAGGAGGTGGCCAAGGCTGGTAATGAATGTTTCTGTGGTGTGAACGTCATCTTAATTCTCTCCAAATAATTTCATCAATTACTGAATGAGTATAGACAGACTTGGACAGACTGAAGCGTTAAAGGCCCCGGTCCCATATCAACTTCCTTCAACAGCTGTTTCCTTTACAGAGCACCTCATATTACAACTATATGCAATACTAGTGTCCTACTGAACAAGAATGAAGATGCCAGAATAGTTTCTCTGCTGACTGAAAAGAAGCTGCAGAGGTGACGTTGGAGGTAGGCTATGTTGTGCCTTCTGGGGGAAGGGTCTTGGTGGATTGGCTCCTTGTCTGTGTTAGAAGCAATGCTGAAAGCCGCTGTGCTGTGTAGGGTACCAGGGCTGTGTATTTGCTAATGTTCAGGTTAGCTGAACTGGCCCAGTCTCCTTTGGCTAAGCCAGATCTTAACTTAAAGGCAAGATCATCTGGCAGACCAAAATCAGTTGTAGCTACTGGCAGAGTGATAGTATCAAGGTTTGACATCTTTTCAGAGGACAAGATCAATAAAGCTGGAGCTAGCCTGGACCTGAGGCAACCCAAATCCCTGGGCATGGCAGGCCAGTGAGGCTGAGCTTTCCAACCAGCCTGGGGGTTTAAACCTTCAAGTCAGTGGAATCTATCCTTGTGTCTAGTTTGGTAGAGGATCCCAAGGTGTTGGTGAAGGTAGCTGCTGTCTCCTCTTCTGAAGTTATCCAGATTATGGGAGTCTGTGACTCTCCTGTAGAAAGCAGAGTACTAAAGGCTCCTACTCTGATATCAAATTCCTTAAGTGAGCTACAGGATGCCTTACCAAAAGCAGCCTCGTGCTGCTCTGAGTAAGGTGAGGTTTGAGGGTGAAGCTCAGCAGTGCTCCTTGTGCTGCTCGGCTGGGCACAGTTAAATCATGAGTGGCAGGTGAAAGCACCAGGCTACAAGTGCACTTACCTAACAGTCTTTCTCTTTTGACTTGTTAATAGCTGTATTTGCCCTGTAAAGGGGGTAGGAATGAATGAAGTACTTTTTTCTTCTTTTGCACCCATATTCATGTCTTCCCATGTGTTGAAGCAGCTGTCCTGTAGGGTGGTGAGAAAGTATGCAGGTAAATATTGATCATCTCTTTGTAGTAATTCAGCAAAAAGACATTTCTGTACTTTTCACCTGAATTGCATCTCCTCTCTCAAATGCATTAGTTACTGAGAAGCATTCTTAGGAGAGAAATCCTTACATTTGTGAACGAAACAGGCCTTTAAAATAGATATAGAATTCCTGATAAGTTATCCCCAGAGTCCTCTAACCATTTTGCTGTCTTCATTAGGGTCTGAGCAACAGGGAATGTTGTGTGGGGGAAAGAAAAGGAGGTGGGCGGCAGCTGATGAAGAGGAGCAATGTTCCTGCTAACAGAATAACTTGTCTGAATCGATACATCCAGGACCTGTGTGTTTCCTTTCAACTGCCTCATTCTGAGCAGCCATGCTAAGAAGGAAGAAAAATATTTAAAGCTGTACTAACCAGAGCCCCATGGAAAAACAAGGTACATATCAGCAGAGCTGGTGCTGCCGTAGATGGGAAACCCACACAGCACTGAGATTAACACATGGATGCCATTTGCTGCAGTCCTGGCTTGGCACATGTGCCAGTGCTCCTTTGCGCTGTCTTCTTTGCTCCAGTGCAGTGTTCAGCAGCAGTTACCTGACTGATTTGGGACTTTTTTTTTTTCCCCCTAGTGCTGAGGAAAATAAGTGCAGCTGCAGGAAGACAGCTGGAGGGGGAGGAAGAGCTGGCCATAGACACCAGATACGGGGAGAGGTGTGGCATTTCTGGGAGAGGCCCCAAAGGGTTGCTACCTGTCCTTATGGTTTTTTTTATTCTCTCCAAAGTGCAGCACTTTCTCAGGAAAGACATAATCCTGGCAGAAATCAAGGGTCACCGAGCCACTGATGTGTGTGAGTGTCTTGAGGCCACCAACACAGCACGGTTCACCAGAGCCTCAGCCCTCTCTCCCTCCTCTTTCACCCTGTCAAAGTCAAGGCTGCTTTTCCTGCAGCACTGCCCTGCTGGCAACTGTGAATCTCAACTGCTTGACATCAAGTAAGTCTATCATCTGAGGATGTAGTAGTTTAATAACAGTCTGAGCTTCTGCAAAACAACTGTGGTAGTCCCTCAGGCCACCAAAGCTGCTTATTCCTCCCCCAGGGTACAAGGGAGCAGATGCAATGGCTATATAAAGGACTTTGAGGGCAGCAGTGTAAAAGCAGCTCATGCAGTGGTCAACAGGCTTCAGTTTGGTTGGAAACTGCCTGGTCCTGCATCAAATGCCAGTGTAGGGGAGATGAATTTTGCAAACCAGGAAAGGCCAAGAGAAGCGCATCCATCTTATGAAGGAAGTGGGCATGAGGAAAAGACCAGGGTTCTCTTTCTGACTGAATATCAATCAAAACAGGGATACAGTTTTAACCTAGGTCTCTGTTGGCTATCCTCTGTGACAGTGCTTCTTCCTCAGTAGGTTTTCTCCATCAATCAGTTCTCTATTGCAACCTTGTCTTCAGGAAGAAGTAAATCCTCTTCCTGGTGCTGTTACAGAAGTTGTACTCTTTGCTCTTTGGGGATGGTTTCCCCTGGGGTGGAGTATTGGCCTTTCCCTGCTGTTTGTTTTCTTCCCCGAATGCCTGTTTCCAAGGGGAAAGGCTGGGTTATGCTCCACTCCTGCCAGTTCCCAAACTGTTTGCTGATGTGGACTGCTGCTTACACTGGGTGGTTTGTGGGGCTTTCAGGAGCAGAAACGCTGTTCTGTAAACTCCAGCAGAACATAGGCTGTATATTGAAGTAATCAGCATCCTTCATTTTCTCCACTGAGACTCAGCAGTTAGTTTATTTGCACCCAATTGTGGCAAAAATATAAAGCTATGAAGAAAATAAATATGAAAGATTCTTATTTAATGATCTCTGGAAATTAATTATTAATACATCATTTTAAGTGGTTCTTCAGTCTGCTACAGAGTGCTATCCTGAGATGAGAGCACAAACGCTTCAGTAATATGACAGAGAAGAGGACAGTCATTTGGTTTCTGAATGGGCAGATCACAGGATGAATGGAAGAAGTAATTGTTTCTTGAAGGAAACTTTTTAGGCCTTTGCATATCCAAGAAGAAAACTTGGCAGTGTGCTGAACCTTAATTTTTAAATGGAGGGAGAAAGATGGGCTTGAATTGCAGTTGCTTTGAGTTGGTGTGATGCCATTGACTTCAACAGAGAATTTACAACAGCCTCATATCAGCTCCATGGCAATTTGTTGGAACTGCAATGAGAAATGAAAGATGAAGCAAGGTTTTGCAGCAAGATTCCAATTTTCTGGAAGATCCCATGGTGACAGAAAAGTAGAATACATGACCAACTTAAAATGATTTGTTACATGTTTTGTGTTAAATGCATTAAGTGTCTTTTGCCATGATATCTGAGTCTAGACTTTATTGAAAAACAAAGCTGCTTGAAACCTTCACCTATTGGGAGACTGGCTCACATTTCAAATAGGTCATACAGCATTTCTTCCTATCCCTGAAAGATTCTTGCACACTGGTCTTCAATTATGGCTTATCTCAAAGTTTTTAGTATAGCTATTCATTTTGGGATTGGTCTCCCTTGGAGTCCTCGGTGGATAGACTCACGATAGTAAAAGCACTTGACTTTATGGATAGATGACTCAAGAAGTGTTTCCTTTTTAAAGTGTCTTTAAAATAACTTTCTTCAAATTATAGAATCTGGAGGATTCTCTAAAAATGTGAATGTGTATAAATATGGTGAGTGTGGAAAATGTGTGGATAAAAAGACCAATTTAAAAATTGAGTTTAATTTTCCTGGACTTAGAGTTCCTATAGAAAAAGGGCAATATTTTCAAGTTATCAACAAGGAGAAAATGTGCAAGCAGCTGGCGGCTCAGCCTTATCAAGGGGACTATTTATTGTCAAGGCATCTGTGACTTGCAGACTTGTCAGGGGACTGAAGTTAAGGTGATGACGAGTGGTGGAGGTCTAGGAGCCTTGGTGAGGATCAGAGCACACTGCCTGTGTTAGTCTGTACAGCCTTTTCTGTCCTACCCTCATGGTGCTATGCCTAATCCCCATGATGTGACAGCTGTGATTCTGGAGCTTTGACAGGCAGTTTCCTGTAGGAAAAAAATTCCTTACTGAGGCTGTCTTCCATTTCCACTCAATAAAGCAGGCATTGGTTAGATGGTGTGGAAGAAGGCACCTCTTGTAGGGCTCCCTGCCAAGCTTTCTGGGAGCCAGATATTAGTGGCAAGTGAGTTTAGATAAACTAAGCCCTTTGCTGAAGAACATGTGATGTGAAGAAGCTTTAACTTTTGCTTGATATGACACTTGAGAGCCTATCACAAACCAGTAAATGCTTTGGTGTAACACATGGCTGTTATTGTCGTGTGTGAGACATAGATGTGGTCAATAACCTTCCTTTCCCATCAAGGTCTGCTTTTGGTTCAGGCAAAAACCTGTCTGTTTTTCTTAAATCACTCTGATTACTCTTAATGCTTTTCCCCCAAACTAAGAATCAAGAGTTAAACTCCCGTATTGTAACATGTAAACACAGAGGAATTTAATTTTTAAAACACGTCAGACGTATATTTGAAATTGGGAGCTAGGTCCCTAAATATCTTTCAAAATCTGGAGCTGTGCACCAGATGGAGAATCAGCATTTAAAGAGTAATTTCACAAAGGAAGCGGAGCATCTTAGTGGAATTATTTCCTTTAGCAAATAGTTACGCAGCATGAAGAAAGAAAGCAGAGCCAGCATCTTGCACAGAGAAATCATGCTTAATCTCCCCTTCTTCATGCCTCTTCCAGTCCTTTTTTTGCTATAGATGCATCCAGTCCACATCATGGTGCTACGTACTGAGTGTAGCAAACTAGGTATCCGTTGGTCTCTTGTTGGCACCGTACTGCAGATTGGCGTGAACACTTCGGTGTGCCCCATGAAAGGCTGAACATCCTTAAGTGATTTTAATGTAGATATAAATGTCATAAATACACTGAACAGGACTTATTGGCCTGAAGAGTTAGTCCAAGATAACGTCGGAGGCTCTTAAAAGCAGATTGTTAGTATGATATGTCAGGCTCACATAACTGGATGTTGAACCATGTTATCTGCAGCTGGGGTCAATACCCCAGGAAATGGGACAGGAAAATCCTATCAGCTACTGATGTCTGAGTATCAAAGACTGGGCAACGTTCCAGGTGGGGAAAATTCTATCCCAGATCATCTTTCAAGATGGTAGTGACACTGCAGATCCCAGGTAATGTGTCAGGAATCAGTGATGGTCTAGAAGAAATCTCCAAAGTTTCCTCATCCTGGACGCTGGGGACATGTGCAATGCACAGACAAGTTTGCAGTGTCTGGGAGGGAAAGGAAACTTTCTAGACAGGTGCAGTTCATCAGTTTTCAAAAAACTGTAGCTTCTGCTTAGAGATCAAACAACTGCCATATGGTGCTGTTTTTCCTATAGCACCAACATATTTAGCTCTGCCAGGGGAAGTCTGGGGAACTGATTCTCAGTGGCCACGTAGGATATGGCTAAAATTGGAGTAAAAGACTAGCAAAGCACGGAACAGCTTTGGAGAAAGGAGGCTGAATAGCAAGTGCGGGAGGGAGTGATGCAGTGTGTTGCGTAGGGAAGGAGGTACTGCTGAATTTGACCTCGGAGTTTTATTTTATGAAAGCCTGTCAGCTGCAAAGATACAGGTGAAAAAAAAATTAATTTGGGGAGACCTTTAATATAATTAGACTCCTCCACCAAGCTCTGAATCAACATTATTTCAGTTAAAAAAAAAATAAATAAAAATTTATGCTACTGCTCTGATTCTCAGCTGTAAGACCAAATCTGCTGCAGTAACAGCCCATCTAAGAGCAAAATTTGGCTCAGAAGTCTTTCACTTCTGCAACACCCACTTCTCATTTGAGTGTTCAAAGTTTCTGTGAAACATATATGTGAAAATTAGCTATTAACTGTACACTGTAGTAATTTTTCTAGTGGCAACTGTTGCATAGTACATCTGCACTATGATAAACTTTCTGTGGCACCTTAAATTTGTCTTGTTATTGTCTATCAAGTCTTGTTAATGCTAATCTTGTTCCAGTGCTGACTCAGTTGATGAGCATAATTTTGTGATGTAGGCAGCCCTAATTTGTGATCTTCTGGGATTTCACAGAGTATCCAGAACCTTCCTCAAAAGCCATTTTTTAAGTGACTAAGACAGTCATGAAAGATCTTTGGGCTTAAGGTTGCTCTATAAATGCAAAGTAGCACTTACTATTTGGGCATTAAAAATGCAGTTTTAATTTTGGCTTTATTATTACTTCATTAATAAAGTGATCCATGCAGGAACCATTTGTTACTCTGCACTCCTAAGCAGCTTACTATGTCACATTAGGAAACAAAAAAAAACCCCGAAGCTTATAGCATTAAAGGCAGCCTGAAAAATATTTTTTCTCGTCTCCCTCCTTTCAGGCTTTCTGCTTCACTAGCTTGTATTGTAGTCATACTATACTTCGAGTGACTTGAAAGCATCCATGATGCTGCATCCCTGGCACTGTAAGCAAATAAACTATTTTTGTGCAGCAATCTGTAAGCTGCACTTCAAGAAACATTTCCTCATCTGCTGACAGGCACTCGGGAAGGCTCAGTGAGGATTGAGCAAAGAAGGCACTGGCAGAATGAGGGAACTTGCCGCATTTTCCTTGATGCGTTAAATTCAAAGCAACCAGAGGAGGGGTCTAATGGCAATGGGGTTTCCCTGTCCGGCTATCAGCACTTGGAGGGAATGGTTCTCCTGTTGTTTTGAGCCACTGTTGTCCATGGTTCATATTTGGTTTGTGAGCCCCAAAGAAGTGAGTGCAAGGAGGAGTGAGGAAAGGCAACGGCCTTGCAGGAGGGCTGGTAGACACATGGCAACACAACCCGCTGAAGTGCGTGAAATGGAGTGTCAGGGATGGCACCTTGAAAAATAGCTTGGTGATACAGACTACCCAAACTTTACTTGGTTTTCAGTCAGTCCTACTCCAGATTTGCTCACTTTACAAGTTAGGAGACAATTTTAGCTTAATGTAGTTAAGCTTTAACCTGAAGGATAAGTTGCTTTCTCTCTGCCTCTTGTATCATCTCTGGTAATAAATGTAATGTGTGGAGACCTTCATTGACTTGCTGGTGACAATGCAGTCAGATGAGGGCTGGCAGCAACAGGCTCTTCCCTGGAGTGACTTGGCACCAAGGTTAACAGTATGGAGGATGTTACACACCTGCAAGATGTAACTGAGGGCAGGGTGAGCTTTCACATTAAGCTGGTCTGGGTTTTCCATAGATCTGTCCTTCCTGGGCAAAATCCTTTCCTTCCTGGAAAATTGTAAGTCCTCCTGCCCTGAAGTCACAGCTGGCATCCAGAAAAGTTGCTTTTTCCTTTGCTTTTGTTTCTAAGCAGTTTCTTGTAACTCTCTTGGGATTTAAAGTTAGCTTTATTGAAGTCTCATGTTCTTTCCCTCCCGCTCCAGTATTTCACAGGAACCTTCTTTTCTTTTTCTGCCTTCTGCTAAAGAACAAATCGCTTTCCCCTGCACCATTGGAGCTGCAGTTTGCTGTGCTCTCTTTGTGTGAGACTTTCAGAGACTGGAGGATTGGATCAGACCTTTTGAAGACTCTCCCCCATATGCCACTTTCAAGGCTTTAAGGCTCACTTGCTTTTTAGCAAGTCAGAGTTGACACCAGCTTACTTCAGTGCTGATGAATGCCTTCCCCCAACTACTTGGTCCTTGTGAATGAGCTGTTGGCAAGCATTCCTGACTGCAGCTACTAAAGCCTCAGCCTCTCTCTGTATGGAGGCGCACAAGTTGCCTTTAGCGAGTCCCTGAAGGTCCATTGCTGCAGTGTCAGAAGCTTGGTTCATCACAGGAATGGAGCAGTCTGCAGAAGGCAAGTTCATTGAACTGATGTCAGAGCTGGCTTTGCTGAGACCCATGGGGAATTGACGCCTGCAGCATCTCACAGCATAATTTGTGAGCTGTAATCGGAGGTCTGGTGTCCTGGTTAGCTCCAGTTAATGTAGGAGAATGGTGGTACTATTATCTAGGATAAACTTACGCTGCATCCTAAAAAAACCCAGCAACACTCCCTCAGATGAGGAAAAGCCTGTTTAGACCGAGATCTTTTTAATACTCATGTTACGCTACTGACTCCAAGTTCTTGGAACTCGTTTGAACTGCAGCTGAAGAAGGAACCTCGAGGTGGAGGAGAGTCACTCTCCCTCGCAGCACAGTCTGGCCTGGGGTGGAATTAACCTCTTTGTTCAGTGCAGAGGAAAAAAAATTCAAAGCAGGCCAGGCTTGACCTACATTTGATCCTTGCGATGTTGTGCAAGTTCTGCTTCCTGCACTTTTTGTCGTGGTGACCTTTTGTTCCTAGGAGGTAGGTAAGAACTGCTTTGAGGCATCACTGTGTGTTTTGTACAGCAAAACTTTCCTTCCAACAGGAAAGGATAATTTGAAGATTATTTCACTTACAGGAAATCCCAAAGTCAAATTAAAAGGAAACTTGTTCTTCTGAAGTCTTCAAATATCATATGATTAGATCTCTCTTTAGGTTCTGACATTATGGATGGGATGATTGCCATTGATATCTCATATGTGCCGTGTGCTTCAGAATAGGATGTTTTGCCAAACTCTCTCTTGCTGCCAATCAAATCCCAGTGAGTGGGGAAAGAAATGTGGTCTGCTTTGAAACTGGCAGGGTGAGGGAAGGCCAGGGCACTGGTGTTTTAAATGTCAGATGTTATGGCTGAGAATAGCATGGATATTTTCCTCCAGGACTTTGATAGCCACACATAAGGGTACAGAGAACAGAAATTGGCTATTCAGAGGGCAAAGAGAGGAGATTCGGAGTAGCGTATGGTAGTCCGAGGCAGAGAGGTGCCAATGTGTTTTTCTCCCCTCCCTTCCTTCTGTTTTCTGGATGGACGAAGGCATGGGCGAGCAAGGACTTGAGGAAAACTTTTTGGGGTTGAATAGGGCATCTGACCTGAAATACAATATCTGCATTTATCAAATGGGGAACTGAGGCTTAAAGAAATTGGGAGAGCCATTCACAAGCCCTAAGTGATGACTGGCTTTCCTGCATGCTCCCCACCCTTTTCTTAGCTGCCACTTACCCCCAAGCTGCTTTGAGTCTTTACCTGATGGAAATGGTCCGAAAGGACCCAAATTTAAGGGGAACGGAGGCAGCTGCCTGTGGCCATGAGCTTCTTCCAACACCACTGTAGCTGATGGTGCTGCGTTTGATTTATTCCAACAGATGCATAGGTCCTCTTGCATACCTCATGAGAGAAGTCAATGACATGACATATGGGCAATATTAGAGCTTTTCAAGGATGTGATCCACCAAGCAGTGACTCGGCCCCTTGGTGTTCATCTTTTGTGATTCAACATGAGACAAGGATGTGCTCTGTTGCTCTGTAATTACAAATCCAAGGATGTGTTTTGTTTTATTTTTTTGATGGAGAAGGTGCAGGTGAAGATGGGCAGAAGTGGCTATTCCTAGCAGCTTGCCCACTGCAGAATAAGCTGCCTCTGGGGTGGCACAGTATATGTGCACTAGCTGGTGTGTCTTGGTGTTTGCAAACATTCATCACTGCTGATGCTCTGTGGATGGGAGCAAAAAAAAAAATGTGTAAACCCCAAGATGTATGCAAGCAGCAACACCTTCAGAAGGTTCCATTTGTAGCAGGACTAAGCCATAAAGCTGAGCTGACCTATTTTACCTTGCTGGCCCCTGACGCAGGCAAAATGCTATTCAATTAGAAATTATTTTCACGAGGGCATTCAATGTCTTTTGACTGGGTTTTGTCGGCCAGCCCTTCTTCCCTTTTGCCAGGCAGTCTACCCAGGTGAACTCATCAGAGCAGCAGTAAATACCTGAGGGGCAGAGAGCAGTTTGACCTTATCAGTGGATCTGCCCCCTTTATTTGAAGGATGTGAAGGTTACCAAGTCAAAGGTAGGAGATGGCAAACAGCGCTTGCTGGAGCGGAACATCAGCTCTGGCCACGTTGCTCCTCCTGCACAGTGAAGTGAAGCAGGGAGCCGTGACTAAGACAAGGGTGCAACTGTACAACTCAAGGTTTTCTTATAATGTTAAGAGGGCTGAGTTAGGGTTACCTGAGCAGCCTTGGTTTTCGTGCATCCCAGCCTCTGAGAGCTTAAGTAGTAGGTTTCCATGTCTTCTCTGTGCAGTTCTTTTTTTTTT
>KZ506986.1:0-18489 GCA_002844005.1 Limosa lapponica baueri | reverse complement strand
AATATGGTCATCAAAATTTTTCCATTTTCTATAGCAGCATGTTTTCAGAGCTCACCAAACAATATATGACTCTCTGAAAATTAAATACATTTTTTTTAATCAAAACCCATATATCTTTACTATCTCCTCCCCTCCCTGCTCCTAGTTTTCCATTGGAAATATAGAATACTTAGAACAGAAACTAAAAATACCACTAGATTTTTAATTCTGGTTGAAAAGCCCATTTGTTTGTTTTCAATGGTTAGTTTTCCTTATCACTTAGAAACAGTTGCCCAAAGCAAAGCATAAAATTTAGGCTTGGCCTGCCCACGTAACACATTACCATGCTGATCATCTGTTAGCCCTGACCATCCATGGCCTCTTGCGTGGCCACAGAAGGTGGGTGCAGGCTCAGCGCCACGCTGTAGCATGTGATGGAAACATGCCTGGGTGCCACTGACTTTCTTATCCTGACCTACACCCTGAAAATTTATAGAATCATAGAATGGTTAGAGTCAGACAGGACCTTAAAGATTATCTAGTGCCAACCCCTCTGCCACGGGCAGGGACACCTCCTACTAGCCCAGGTTGCTCAAAGTCTCATCCAACCTGGTCTTGAACACTTCCAGGGATGGGGCATCCACAACTTCTCTGGGCAACCTGCTCCAGTGTCTCACCACTTTACTCCTCAGAGTAAAGAATTTCTTCCTGATATCTAATCTAAATCTCCCCTCTTTCAGTTCAAAACCGTCACCCATTGTACTATCACTGTACTCCCTCATCAAGAGTCCCTCCCCATCTCTCCTGTAGACCCCCTTTAGGTACTGGAAGGCTGCTATAAGGTCTCCCCAGAGCCTTCTCTTCTCCAGGTTGAACAACCCCAGCTTTTTCAGCTTCTCCATAGGAGACATGCTCCACCCACCTGATTGTCTTCATGGACTCTGGACAGCAGGTCCATAATTTCTCCTGAAACACGTGGCTGGAGCAAGAAGGGCTCCTGGGTGAGGCTGAGGTGTTGTGCAGACACTGGGTGATGTACTTGCTCACACAGGGAGCCACTGGCAGTGCCAGAAAGTGAGTCAGGTCTCCTCTGCTCCTTAAATTTAGACTTGTCAGCCCTCATCTCTCTCCGCAGCTTTGTGAAGCGTAACAGGATCCAAGGTAGTTATAAAACAATGTCAAAGGTGTTAAAATGATTACCATAAAAATACATCTGTTTTCTGCAGTAATGCATTGAAATGCTACAGAGCTCTTGGAAACCAGAAGGGTGGCACCCAGCTGCTGGAGCGTGTCTTGTGTAGACTTGGAGAAGTCTGCTGAAATGGTAGGATTTTCTTTCCTTTTATAATCATTATTGTAGGCAGTTAGAAAAATGCAATTCTCTTTCCCATGTGATGCAGATCTCAATCTAGCTTCTAAATCCCTCTAACCTGATTAAGGCCTTAAGAATTTCAGCTATTGAAAAATATGAGGGTTTTTCATATAAATATCTTAGATTAATGTCCTCAGTGCAGCAAATAAAATTAGGTGCCTAAGTCTTATCTTGGGAAATTCAAATAGCTCAGCCTGTAGGGATCATTCAACCCTACTGAAGGCTTTAATATGCGTATGTATGTAAATACAGTTTACATGTGTATAAAACTTACATACATATATGTAAATGTAGTTTATGTATATGGCAGTTTACAGCCAATCTTGAGATTTTCTTTTTACCTTTTTATGGTGTGTAGTTGGCCAAACAGAGCCTGATCTCACCCAGGCAGTTTTGAGATGTCTGTTATCTTCGTCATCCTTTGGATCACACCTTCACTAAAGGGAGGTGAGGTTCAGGGTATATGGATGGTGATTGCAGAGATGCATCTTCATCTATGATAACATTTGCTTTATAACATGTACTGGAAAGGGTGTTAGTACAGCAGAATACAGAGATCCAGGACTCTGATAAATGCACGTGGCGTGTATTTTCCATTGGAGGAGAGTGTTGCAATTTCCAGCTGGTTACTGTGCTTTTATGCCAAGCCTTTGTGTGCTGTTTGTGATATTCTGCTTTCTCAGTGCCACACAGCCAAGGGATATGTCCACCCCAGCTCCTCACCTGTGCCCTGCCAGCCACAGGGGTCATTTGGGCTCCCAGAGCTGCGTGCCCTCTTGTGGTGGGGACAGAATGGAGACACATCTTGGCAATGTCACCCTGTGAGAGCAGGAGTGGCCAAATCAGGCCAGCTTTGAGCCCCGTGGTGGAACCAGCCTGGTCCTGGGGACCTTGGATCTTGGGGAGCCACCACCCTCTACTAAGGAGGGAGTATTGAGCTTCCTTGGAAGTAGGAGACCGTGATCATCTCACTCCTCCTGTGCTGATTTCTTCACTATCCTTGGGGGTACAGCCCTGGGGTTTGGCCTTTGGTGTGTGCATCCAGCATGTCTGCAGAACATAGGCAAACCCAGAGCAGGAGAGAGGAGCTGCCTGGGGCAAAACAGATGTAGCAGCAGCACGAGCAGTGATGCTCTCCATGCTTTCCCTGCCCTGCCTCCCAACACTTTGTGGAGTTGTAAAGGTCAGAGCACTTAAACTCACCAAAGGAAATGCAGTATGTAGTATTTGACTTTTCAGAAATACAGCGTGGTGGTGATTGTTAAACCTGCTTCCTCTCATGTACCAACAGCCCCTGCAAAATAACGTGTTAACAGAATATATTTAGAAGCAGATGGTGAGGCAGAAAGCGAGCACTGGAGAGCGGCTGAATGCTGCAGTCGGAGCGCCGTGGGCAGGTCTCTGCAAAGCTGGAGGCGAGTGGCCAGGGCTGATCTGCAACCTTGGGGCAGGACACGTGGACAGGGTACAGGGGTGTCTGCATGCAGGGAGGGGAAGGAGGGTGAGAAGGGGGTGACAGCTCTGTTAAGGACGTGTTTGCAGGATCTCCTGTACTGTTTGTCCCTCCATACCTGCCCTGGCCTCCCCAGCAGAGTGGTGGCCAACCCTGGCAGTGTCCCCTAGAAACCAGCCCCAGGGAATCTGGTTGCTTTTGTTGGTTGGTGCTGACACAATTTCCAGGTACGTCCTGCTGCTCTCATCTGAAGATGTGAACCCAAGAGATTCCCATTACAATGTATGAAGTGGGCAAGACCAGTCAATCACACATCTGGATTGTTTAGTGTTGGAGTTACTGGTATGTTTTCAGCTGTCCCACAGTGGTATTTGCATTTTGGCAGCACAAATGCAAATTGTAATCCTCCCAAAGAGACAAATCACTGTGTGTGCCCTAGTGTATTCAAAGTACAAGTTTCCTCGAGACATTCCTGGTTGCAACTGTGAGATAATCAGTGATCGCTTTTTGAAAGTCGCAAGATTCTGGGTAATTTGTCTTTTCCCATGGAAAAATACTAGGATATACGATCTCAGTATGCAGTGGTAGCAATGGAGGAGCTACCGACAGAAATAGAGAATACTCCTGAGGATGCTTGCTAGCTGGCAGCTGAAAACTTGTCTGCTGAGCTCCCTTTTGGGTAACCGGAGACTGGCTGTTAGCAATGGGAATTTGAGAACTGTGACGAGCGCTCTTCCTTCAGTGTGGGAATACCAACTGGCTGCCTGTTCTAGTGAAAGGAGGGCCAAAAAAAGCCGACAGCCGTGGGGAGGAAGAGGCAGATGCAAGAGGGACAAGCATACGGCGCTGGAAGTGATGTAGCGGAAACACCACTGAGAGCGGAGGAGAAAACCAGAACGGTGCACGAGGTACAGCCTGGGAGGGGGAGAGATGGATGCAGCAGAGAGGTGGAACCAGACAGGCCTGATGGGTTTCAGCAGTTGCAACGAGGCAGGAGGTCACAAGGGATGAAGCAATGCCAAAGAAAGGATAAAAGCAGGTAGCAGAAACTGAGAAAGTCTGTTCTCCAGCAAAAAATTGCAGCAGGAGTAGGCCACTGTGCTTTTGCCATCCACCTATGCTAGAAAATTCAGAAAGAGATCCTTGTGGATGTAATTTAACAGCCTTTTGGTTGACCTGAAATCTCCAGATTATTCAGAAGCATCTTGAAATGCTGGGGCTGAGCGTGGGGGGGTGGTTTTGTTAAGACTTAGTTCTTGTACTGTCTTCACATCTGCGGTATTTATGGGTAAAAATAATTCAGTACAAATATAGTTGTGTCTGTCTTTAAGAAATCAAAGTTGTTGTGATGCCTGGGGCTGTGACAGAGAGGGCTGGAGAAGTGCAGGCAGAAAGCTGCTGCTGTAGAGAGGCAAAGAAATCTGGAGTTAAAGAAACCAGCTCCAGCATCACACTTCCACCTGGTCCCTCCTCACTGGACGCGCACTAAATCAGCACACGCTCCCAGCAGCCCCTTCTAAGATATTAATTAGTGCGCCACCCTAATAAGGAACACAGAGAATCGTGTTTCGGTGAGGATAAGCCGAGCCTTTCTGTTTGTTTCAAGGCAGGCTGCCTTGTACTGAGCTTTCAGTCACTGTCGCAATAAGGGATGGAAGTGGATGGTGGAAAACTGGCGGAGCTGTGATCTCTCGTTGGAGAGCCAGGAGGCTGTAAAAGCACTCTCTGCACGGCGGCAAAGCACAGGCAGCCAAAACCTGGAGACATCCCCCAGCAGAGCAGCAGCAGCAGTGAGCTCCGGAGAATCCCTGCATCAGCCTACTGCTTTTTAAATCTGGTCAATAAACATTAGATGAAATGGATGTTTCTTTGTCAGTGTTTATTTGAACTTCAGTTACACTGGGCATTAGTGGGGAGCCATAAAATGTTTTGTGCTGGTTTATTAAAAAGGAACTTTAATTACTTTATTAAGAATTGACCATTCTCTCCCAGTACCTGAAAGTCAAAATCTGCCAGTGCAGTTCAATGATGGTTTCTTGTATCCTGAAGAGCAAAAGGCCCAGCACTGCTACTGAGATGGTCCAGAGTACACAGACTCCCATCACGGCGAGGGCATCCTCATGTCTCCTGTCTGCAGACACCATCTGTCCGCTGTCACTTTGTGAATGGGATTTGGGGTAAAACAAATGTGCTTGAATGGAAACCCAGCTTTTGGGTCTGGAAGCAGAGCGCTGAGCTCCTCTTTGGTGTTTGATTTGAGTTTAAAGGCAAGCGTAGGGTAGGATGATGTTTGGGGGCGGCTTGCCATCTCTGCTGGGATTAGGAAATGGAGAATCCTGCAGCATTGCCTCCCATCCTAACCAGTTTAATTCAAATCTGGGGGACCAGGGAGGCAAAGCACAGGCAGTATTGACCCTGAACTTGTGCTGTTTCGTACTAGAGCGTGAATTGGCAGCTCGGCTACTTGAAGGGAGACTTGGTTTTGTGGCTGTGGCCAAATGACAACTGCATAAACAAAGCAGAAATGCTGCTGAGCAGTTTGGTGTTTTATCTGGGCTTCCTGAGACCTTTCTCTTCAGTGACTCAGGCTCTTGTCCTTCACACACTCAGAAACACGTGCACACAAAGGATGTTCAGGCAATCTGCTTGTGGCAAATTTGCTTTCTTTTTTTCTGTTATTTGTTATTAATCCTGCTAAGCCAAATGGTATAGATTTTACTGAAGGAGGAAAATTGCCTGTTGCTATCCAAGTAATGCAACCTAATAAAGTCTCAGTGTCAGAAGGCGTATTTACCAGCTATTAACCCACCTCCTCACCTAAATCCAAGCACCATAACCTGAACAAGACGTCTCTCTTTGCCCTGCAGCCTAGATGATTAAAAAGACTCCTTCTTAAGAACCAAAACTTGCATCACCTTGGAGAAACCCTCCACTGCACAACCCTTAAGCCCTTCCCTGAGGACCACAGAGGAGAGAAGCACAGGGCAGCAGAGCTTGGCAAAGGGTGTTGAAGTGGCCACAAGTCATACAAACAACAGGACTGATGAGGAATTACCTGCTTTAGGGGCTACCATCACCTGTTACTTTTCAAAGAGCTTATCAGAGAAGAGTATTTAATCCTCTTAAGTATCCCATGAGTTAATTATGGCATTGGTGGTTGCGTTTTTAACTTGTTGCAAGCACTGGTCCACAGGGAGAGCCCAAAAAGAAGGAAACAAGTTTATATTCAAGATTTAATTTAGACTGTAAATCGTCTGGTGATCATGGCTGATGCTTCTCTCTCTGTGCAGCTCTGAGTGCCGGGGTCTTCCTCCAGAAACACAACGTCCAGAAGCTACCGGTGTTAGTTAACCGGTAATAGTGGCAGGAGCCACAGAGTCTGCAAAGCAAAATCAATGGAGCAGGATCTAAAAGCTGTACTAAGTAACTCCTCAATAATCATAAATCTTGTTACCAACAGCTATCAAACTGCTTTACGGTGGGAATGATGCCCTCACTTTGCAGAGGCGGAAATTCAAGCATCGAGGAACAAAGCCATCATTCCTAGAGATGCAGGAGAGAAAAAAGGGTCTGGATTTCTGGGTCGGTACATTATCTACAGGCCTACATTGCCTCCCTCACGTGACCAAGCAAATCGTCATGGGAATAGCCTGCTGGCAATTTCCAGCTCTCTGGCGGGTGCTTTAGGGAAGCGTTTCCCTCTGGGCCCTGCTGAGCAGTGCTGGGCCATGGAGGCTGGCCATGATGATGCCGAGTGGCACTGGAGGAGCAGGTTCAACACAGGGCTCACAGTCTGCCTCTTCAGCCAGGAGCCTCCTTAATGGGTTTTGTCTCCTCTAAACTGGTCTCTGCACATGCAGAAGCAGAGCAGTTTATGCGTGGTTTAAAGATCTGTTTTGCAGCAGGTGATGGGAGCGGCAGAGCTTGGGAAAAAACAGCGCCCATTATACACATGCAGCAGTCTGACGCCATCCCTGCTCTCTTTTCACAGGGTTTATCTCCATAAAAAAGGCAGCTTTTGTCTTAACTTGTTTAAAAATCATATCAGGCAGAGATTAGAGAATATTCCCCCCTCCACTCTTCCCCCAGAGCCCCGCAGAGGGGCTGGCTGAGCCCCTGCAAGAGGCAGTCTCTTCCCTGGGCCCCTGATGGGAAACAGAGGCCTGATCTAAATGTGAGGTGGTAAGCAGCAGCGGATGGGTCAGGGCTGTTACTTCTGGTGCAGGGAAAAATTCAAGTGGAAAATCCAGGGACCCAGTTTCAAGCCAGAGCTTTTAACCCTCATCTTACCTTTTTTTTTTCTTCTAATATTGAAGTCTGTAAGTTGATTAAACCTGATGTGAGGTAATGAGGGCAAATCAGCTCTTCCTAAATCATTGTGGTGTGATGAAGCAAGAAATCCTTCCCCGAGTGACATGCCTTATGGCTTCAGAGTTTGTGCTGGGGACAAAGACGGGGAAACCACAGGCCGTGACTACGCTGGTGTTTTAATGAGGAGGAGAGTGAGCTTTTGCAGAAAAAAACAGGCTTTGGCTCATCACAAGCGCCTTCCTCTCTGCCTTGGCTTTGCAACGGCAGAGGGCAGCAGAGATTGGAAGAAAACATTGCTATGAAAATTCTGCAGCAGTGGCCAGAAAGGGGGAGAAAAATATTCCTCCTCTGTATTCGCATGAGCGACCTGCCTCAGGTGCTAGGGGTGGGGGCAGAGGTGGGTGCGTGTCCCTTGCCAGCCAAGAAGTGCCGGTGGGGACTCGCCGAGGGCTCGCCCCTGCACCGCTGCTGCACTTTGAAGGAATCCAAATGTATTTCTGTCCTTCCGGCCTGTGTTTTGCACCAGGATCTCACTCCTCTCAGCTGGCTGGTGGAAGGAAAATGTATTGGTTAAGTATTTGCGAGGAAGGCGAAAAGCCGTTCAGAATGACATCTGAGCCCCAGGTCTTGCTCAGGGCTGCAAAGAAAATAGAGCATGCAAAATGCTCAGTCCCTCTTGCCTGGCCAAGGCAAAAGCCTCGTGGAGGGAGCTTTCCCCTGACAGTGACTTTTATTCATGGCATGTGGGCAAGCTGCCCCTTTCCCTCCTTCTGCTGCAGCCTCCACCATGTCCCAGCCCCCAGGAGCAGACCTTTGCTTCCCTTATGCCAGCAGACTTGTCTTTCTGCCTCTGACATTACCAGCAGCTTTCTCTCCACTCTCTTTTCTCTCACTCTCTTCAAGCCTTCCCTTCCATGATTAAAGCCTGTGGGTTGTCAAACCAGCAAAGGGACAGTGTGAGGACCAGGTTCCTGCCAAACCCTGGCCCTGTGCTCCCCTGCCCACCCAGAGATCAACATCAGCAGCAGGCCCCTGACCAAGGTGGTGCCAGGAAGCTTTACGTTGCCTCCTTAGATTGACCTTGGGCAAATGTGCAATGGGGGGGCCAAATCTTCACAGCAAGTTTCAACACACAGCAACAGCGAGTGCCAAAGCACATCGCCATCATCCCATTTCTCAGGCTGCTGCAGAGAAGTGGGCTCTGCGTGTTGCTTTCTGGGGGCATCACCCACCAAAACAGTCTGATTTTTACCAGGAACCAAAGCCAAGGGGCTGGGTAGAGACTGCCCCCAGCTCTGCTCCGCTGCCTGCCTGCGATCTCCAACACCGGGGATTTCCTCACAAAGTAATTCAGCCTTACGGATGGGGAAAGCTACTTGCTGGACTGTGGCTCCCCAAAACAGGATTATTAGGGAACCAATTATTTGTGTTGTATTGCAATTATTACTAGTAACTTAAATAATTATAACTTATTATTAGAAGCTGCAGCAGAAGGAAGGCACCAACACTTGCTTTTCTTTGGAGTGAACCTCTCACTAAAGCAAAGCTGTCTGCCGAGGACTTGCAGGTATATATTTGGCATATATTTGAAGGATTAAACAGTCTAAAATATCCACTGGGCTGCTGACTGCTTTGGCACGGTATCTTGCCTGTTCAGATGTGACTTTCAATTGTGCCTTTCACTTGTGCTTTATTTTTTTGGCTTAGGTTATTGCTTCCAGGCAAATTTCTGACTGTTGTCAGTACCCCAGGCAGAAAACCCAGTGAAAAAGCACTGATGTCTCAGCTGCTGCAGCGTAAGCCTTTTTAAATTATAAGGTGTTTTTTACTTCAGAAGGAAGGAGCGGGGTGTTTCTCGCCTCGCTGTGCTGTGATGGTGTGTAACGGGGTAGTGTCTTTCTTCCTCCTTCCCCCACGCTCACCAGGAAGTCTCTGCACCGATCCTGATGATGCTTTATGTGGGCAGGGAGCACGAAGGGAAGTCAGTGCTAGTGCGTGCTGGCATCGTCCAAAGCCCAACCTGCAGGCTTATTAAACTCTTTTTTATTTTTTTTTATTCTTTTCCTAGTGCCTCTTTAATGCATATTCACAAGCAGTCCCTAGATATGGACCTTCATTCCAGAAGTTGGCTCAGCACCGTCTTTACCAGTTTCTCACTGCAACGGAGTTTCAGACTGAAAATGTTGGCAGAGTCAAGTAAACAGAACTGTCCAAAGCCCACAGATTTTTTGTTATTTATTTTAGTGAAAACCATTAATGGCAATTCTGAAAAGTCTGTTAGAACAGAGACATTAAGGATGGAGTTTATTTTCTTTTTGTTTTCTTATTTTATTTACAACCCTATCTGGAGCTTGAGGGAAAACGGTCATTTTTGAAGTCTTGATTACAAGCTTTATCAAAATTTTATTTAAGAGGAAAACAACATTTTTCAAGGTTCTCCAGCAGATCTTGCTGTGAATGCTCAAAGCTCATTTTCAAAGTGGTTTCTGTAAGCAAAGCAACATGCATCTCTGAAATTCATTTTCGCTGAATATTTTTTATATTCAGGAAAAGTTCCCTCCCACAGTTGTTCACCGAAAGCACACTGCACGGGGTTAGGAGCCTGGCCTCAGCAAATTCATTTTTACAAAGATGCAAATCAGTGTTTCAAATGCAGATGGTGCCTTTCAGTACAAAGAGAGAGGCTTCGCTGTCAGAAGGTGGATATTCCTTGTTTACTGAGAAATTAAAATCTGCTTGCCCCAGTAGGCACCGTGACTACACCAAACCATTGTGACTACACACAGTGACTACAAAAAACCATTGAAGTCTCGGAGTAGTAAGAGGAAGCCCCAGCTGTTGGCAAGTAACAGCCAATTCAAGCCAGCTGGGAGAGGGAGGGCCCTGCACCGTTATAAATGTGGTCCCCACAAGTAGGACAGGGGAAATTGGAGGGGGGCAAAGCAAGAGGGACAAGCAGCCCTAGCAAGTTGAGAGTGGGATGCTACCTGGAGGAATAAGGTATTGTGAAGGGGGGCTAAAAGGCGTGAGGGGATGAAAGTCACAATGAAATGGTTCTTCATCTGGTTCTTTTAAGTAATGGTTGTATTTCATTTCTTCCTTTTTTCTTTAGTAGATGCCAGGTCACTCTGGCCCATCAGATAATAACTGCTGACAGGCATTCAGAATTAATAGGCAATTTGAAGCTGCTTTTGGCTCATGTGGATGTTTCTGGTTGTCCCTCTGTAATGGTTGTACAGCTCAGCAGCAATTCGCTGTGATGTGCCAGGCTTCTTTTGTCTTCTTTGGTCACCAGGTAGGAGCTGGATTGCACTAAATTAACAGGTTCCCATTTTTATAGTTTGTTCTTTGTCTTTCTGCAGCTCTCCCATCTTTCCCTTTTGGGGTACCTGGACTCCATTTCTCCTGTAAGCAGAGTATCATAGGCTGTAGTAACTGGACACAGGTAGCAGCTCCACAGTGGTTGATTTACCTGCAAGCCCTGTGCTACAGGAGAAGAGCTGTTGGGTTGTACAAGCACTGCTGGTAGTAGGAGAGGATTTAACCAACCCTTTCAGGAAGCTCACACTTGGCAATATGCTGTTGTTTATTTTATTTTTTCTTTTTTTTTCTTTTCCTTCTGGGGGCCTCTAAGGCTTATAATGACAACATACCATAACAGCCTTGTCCCAGTCAAGTCTGTTTGTAGGGGGGGAGAAAATCTTCCTTCCTCTAGCCCTTTAAAGCCAATTTGATTGCTCTTGCTGGAACCCTTCCCTGATTTGTTACTGCAAATGAGATGTTCCTTGGAGTTACGGCAAGGGATTTGTAGCAGTAGTAAGGCTAAATTAAATTTCCTGGGGTTCAATCTCAAACAATTGATAAGCTGGGCTATTTAGGAGCCATTCAAAGGTCCTAAGCTATAGCCGTATTTATTGCCTCCACTCCACTTACAGCAGCTCAAGAATTCTTCTTTTTATAGCCTGTTTTGTGTTGGCATAAGAGCACGGATTGCTGTGAATAGAACAATATTTGTGTTGCAATTTGCCTTCCAAAAACCCAGTTGTGAATGTTAAATGCATTAAAAATGAGGAGAAAAAGCACATTCTTATATTTCAGTCATAAATATTTTTTTTATGAAACATATGGTAAATTGGGGGAAAAATACATGTGCTGGATGTAGGAAGCCTGTAACATAATCTGAGGACAGAGGTGAGAGGGCTTCTTGCCAAATGCATCTCATCTGGTGGCTTTTACTGAAGCTGTTGTCATATGGAAGTGATGGTTTGCTGCACTGTTTGCTTGGCGTAAGGTAACTCTGGTTGGGTCTTCCTCCCAGATTAAGAGCGATAGTGGGGGCAAACTGGTGAAACTAAACAGTGTCTTAGAGAAGCCTCAAGGTCAGAGGAACCGCACAAAGGGACACATTGTACATGTTTGCATTTTGGGTAGAAATGTGTGGGTTGCTGGGGTGAGGGGCACGGATGAAATGGGGAATTCAGGGTGTGTGTGTGAATTCAGTTATCCCCATATGTGAGAAGAAAGGACCCCAATGCTGATGTGGGTGGGTTTTTTTTCACTTTGGTTTGGTTTTTTAAATGAAACTAGAACTAGCTCAAGATAGGCCTGAGGCAGCTGATGGTTCACTGAGATCTTCTCCATTAAATATCTCTTGGAGCACAGTGACTCTCGTGTCCTGTAGTATCTGATAAATCTAGAATCTGTTATTCAGTGCTGGGGCTTCTTACATAATGAGCCTTTGAAAAGCACTCTGGAGTTAAAGAACTGAGTTTTGAGCACACAAATGTGTGCCAGTGGTGTATCTCCAACAGCAATACCCAGCCCCAACTAATCTCCTGTGTTTTTCAAGTCACCTAAGAATAGCGCACATTGGAAATCAGGGGATGAGAAATCTAATTCTTCTGCCATGGAGTGGTGTGTGGAGCACTTCTGGGTGTCAAGAGCAGCTCGCCTGAGGTACTCACAGGAGTCTCAAACAATACTTGAAGACTTCACAAGTGTCTTAACTTTAAAGGCAAACGACAAAGGGTGACTAAGGTTAGATTACAGCCTGATTGTGAGGGCAAAGTAGTAGACAACTCACCTAGTCTTAGGTTGTGTAGATGTGCAGAGTTCACCTTTCCTTTTCCTTTCCGTGTTGCTGCCCTCTGTCTGCTTAATTTTTCTGCATTGGTTTCTCCCTTTGATTTATTTTTCTCTTGTACTACCTACCTCAAGAGATTGAGTCACGGTCGTAATCTGTTTGAACTCCCACCTGGGAGTTTCCTTGTTCTCGGTACATTTTTCTGACACCCAGCTGATTCATCTTCCCAGAAGGCTCTCTCACCTGGGAGAGCGGTGCTTTGCTCTCGATTCCAACCGCAGCAGAGAGCACTAACCAGGCCTGAGCAAACAACTGAGGGCAGGGACAGAAATCCCCAGGACAAGGGAGTCCTGTGTAATGTCCCATGAGTTTGGTTGATACATGTTTTTTCTCTTGCACAAAGGAGCTGTCTCCACAACTGTATATGGTAGAGTGGCTCACCGTGTCTTGTGTGTGATGAGGCTTTGTCTCGGCTCTTCTGTCGTCTTGCTCCTGCAGTAAGCCAGTCCCAGGCTGGGGGCTGGATGGGGAGATGGGGTGGTGGCCTGTGAGACAAGTCCCCCAACTCTTTGGGCAGCCTGCTACAGAGAAGACCAGGGAGCTATGGAGAAGGCAGCAGGCCAAAAGAGCATCAATATTTCTTTCTACTCGGCCATCATGTTGTGTGCTGACGGTGACGCGCTGAAGTGCAGCTCTTCAGCCTTTCTTTTTGTGGGACAACATGGAAAGACTGTGAGAGTCTGCAGCCTGTTCTGGCTGGGATGAAAAAGCACAAGGATGATGCTCGTAAGGATTTCCCATGGGAACAGAAAATGGCTCCCTCTTGGAGCTCTCTCCTCCAAACCTTTCCAGAGGCTACTCGCCAACAAGCCGAACTCTATAACATGTTCTGAACTGAGGCAGGAGACAGCCCCTTCTGCTGGCCACTGTAGGTGGTTCCCTTTGCATTCACGCCCTTGTCAATCTGCTTAAGGTTACCTTAATGAGCACAGCCAGCAGGAAACGGTCCATGCCTTAGCAGGGCAGCAATTACCCAAGGGAGGAGAACTTCCATGGTACTTCCCAGAGAGGGGAGCTGAGCACTGGGGCCACCAGCGCAGAGCTCTCCCAGCTCTGTAACATAACTCTGCCAGAGACGCAGTTTTACCTTGCAGGATGAGTTAGGAGTTTCTGTCTGTGCTGCTTGACTTTATTTTGATGGCTACCGTTTGGGAAACTGACCCTGTGCTTCTCCTTCTTTTAGAGATGCAGGTTTACTTACAACTGTTCATGGACACCCTGCTCCTTGCCTGCACTGCCTTCTATGACTAACTTTAACAGTGTTATTTTTGTTATTGAAATCATCTGCAGCCAGCAGAAGTTTTATGCTGACGGGCAAAGACAATATGCTGATATTAGGAATACCAAGACAGCTGATATTTGAAATGGTATCTCGCTTGCCTGTAAAGTCTTTCTTTGTACTGAACTATTAAAATGCTAAACATATCAGGATATTTTCTCAATGTAAGCAACTTGTCATAAACTACTTGTGCACAATTCATACAAATAATATGTTCAGTGATGGTATTTGAAAATAGGATCTCGCTAGATAGATCTACTTGCTTTGCATTTGTCTTGGCTATCTACTAAATAGCACATTTACATTTGGATGTGCAGCCAGGGGGAAAAAGGGATCACTGCAGGCAGTGTCATGCAGGCAGTGGGGTGTCTTCAAGAATGTGAGCGTGCAGGCTTTCCCCAACCATCTTCCACTCTGCTCTCTTCGCACCTATGCAAATCCAGGCATGAAAATCCTATGTCACACACATCAACAAGGGCAAAATTCTTATTACAAGAAATGATGAACCAGAAGGAAAGAACCCAGTTTGAAGCTCAGATTCCAGAGTTAGAGACTTGCAGTTAAAATAAAAAGTGTATGTTTGAAAGCAAATTTTCAAAAGTAGCTGTACTCTTGAGCCAGACAGACCTTGAAGTCTTAAAACATTAGAATAAATTTGAAGAATGGGTACTATCAAACCATAAGCTGATTTAATTTACAGTGTCTGTCACCTTCTTTCCTAAGGGACACACATCACCACACTGGACAATTGGGCAGTGAGCTGCATTGCCAGGAAACTTCCTCTATCATGTGCCAACAGTAATTAGCTGAGGTTCTGAAACACAAGGGGTTGTTATCCCTTATCCATTAAGGGATAGTAGTAGTTAGTATCCTAACTACTCTTCTCACAACCTGTGTAAATGTATTTTTTTTTCTTTTAAGTTGCCAAGGATAATTGGGCTAGAGGGATCCACAGGCTATTTACACATTGTACAGTATTAATATCTGTGTGCTGCTTTCTCTCTTTTTTTTTTTTCCCCTTGTAGTCTGAATGTTCTTGTATCCCGTGAAAGAATAGGTAGAGGGTTTCGGTTCACTTCACACTTTTTGCTGCTTTACATATATTTCATGGCATTCCCTCCCACTTATTTCCTCTCTAAGCTAAACATTCCTAGTATTTCCAGCCTCTGCTTACCCAAGATTTATCACTTGTTACTGCCTTTTTTTGAAGCTCCAAATTGGGCTCACTTTTGTGCTGCCAACTATATTGCAGACGTCGGCAATAGAACTCAGGAGGTGCTGAATCTCTCAGCAGAACGCAGACTGTTTTGACCTGGTCCTATCACACGAATACTGACATTATACACTTCCTATAATGAACTTTAGGTACCTTTTCTTCATACTAAATTACCGCAGCCTGGTCAGGTCACTTCTAAGACACCAGTTCCTTCCCACCCAAGAACCCATTTTCATGGCAGGGACAGTATCTGTTGTGGAAGGTAAGCGCTGATTTGGATTAGCTGTGGATGTAGCTTTTATACAAGACCCTGCATTCGCAAAATCTCTGAACAGGTTTTCAGGTTTGCCGAAAATATTTAAAGGTCTTGATAACAGCTTTGCTTTGCGGCACTGCAGTTGGGGAATACATCCTCAATGCATGAGGAGACAGGCTTGTGCACTCTTGCAAACGTATGAGAGAGAACACAAAAGCAGTAAGCTGGCCAGTAGTAGTCCTGGTTGTAAATTCTGTACCTTCTGTTGCCTCTATAGACAAATAATTTCTGAATGCTATCTTCATCTCTCTTTTTTTTTTAATAACCTTTTAGTAGAAAGGGTAACAATTATATCTTCCAGGGAGAAGTGTTATGTTGGGGTTAAAAAAAAAAATACTGTCATAAAGCCATACCTTTATGAAGAAAAAGGACACGTGTGTCACAAGAGTGGCCATTCCATGAACTGCACTGAGCCAGCTTCAAGGCTTAAAATCACATGGGGATAAACCTTTCCCCAGACTAAGCCCGTAACAAAAGATTGTGTGTAAGCAACATAATCTACAGAGGGAAAAACTTGCTGCAGTTTTTGTTTTAATCATAACTGAGATACATTTACGAAGCACTGCATGATTCCCTCCTTACACAGGAGTAGCCTCTTAGATGCTTGTGCCCTCAAAATACGTGCTGAATTAGCTTCTTCCAGCTGGTGTGCTTATTCCATAAATTTTCTATTAAAGGGAGTTGTGAAGCTTTCTGAGTAGCCATCAAGAGCAGAGCGTTCACGGAGAAATTCTTGCTTTCTTACTAGCTCCTCTGTTGCAGCTTCAGGGGCCCAAATCTAGGGAAAATATAGGGATTTGTAGTTAATTTGGATGTGACTCCTGCAACTGAAGCATTAAGAAGAGAACTATTATCCAAACAGAGCCATGTTCTAGCACTCTTTTCCATCCTGAGACAGAAGAAAACTCCTGTGTCCTCTCAGTGGAAGATACCACAACAATTTGTGCATATATAGGCAGGGCATTCTCTTGTTGTCACCTCCAATCTATAACTTGCCATGGGCTTAGATCAGGGATAATGTGGGAAAGAAGATCCAAAGCTAATTGTTTAGAATGACTAACTCAGGCCCAAGATCCCCAGTGGGAAATAGTAATTAGCTGTAGAGTCACTGGCAATGTAGCCTTATTCCGCTGGGACCACTGCAGAAACTAGCCCAAAACAGGGTTAGAGAAATGGTAAACTCCAAACAAAACCTCTCAGTCAACAATACTATTCTTTTACTTTGTAAGGAGAAAAAAAAAATTAAAAAATTACTTCTCTTGCTGATCATCTGTTTCTTAGTTATTTGCTAATGAGTATCAACAAGCCCCTGATACAAAAACTGTATTTCCAGGACTAGAAGATCTTAAAGGTCTCTTCCAACCTAGATGATTCTATATATTTAGTGTACTGTGATCCATTTGGTGCAGTAACTGCCACAGACATAATTAATCATGTGATAACTAATTGAGAAGGGAAGTTAGAAGTTGGTGGCAGTCCTGTCTATAGGAACTCCTATAGGGACTCCTTTAAGTGTAAGAATATAAAAATCCATACTATGACCGTAGTTGCATTTGTATTTTACTGCGGGTCTACTTTAATCCTATTTTAAAACCTGAGAAGAGCGTGATTTCCACCATAATTTGTTTTATATAAATATACGTGTATGTATATAATACATATACACATATATACGAACTCTTTAGCTTACTGTTGTTTTGTGGCAATCTCTAGCCTGTGTCACATCATCTACAAGCTAGTTGAATTGTGAAGTTATTTCATCAGATGGTTCTGGTTTTTGATGCACAGCAAGGTCTACCTTTAATGCGAAACTGCGCTCATGTTTTGTTACCGTACGTACTTTTCTGGGTTTGAATGCGATGTCATCTTTCTTGGTAGCACCGCTGGCTATCAGGGAGTTCAGGTAATTAACACTGTCCTTAATGGACTGTGTTGTCTTTTCAAGAATGGGTTTTTCTAAAACTGGCAGAGATACCTGTGAAGGCTGAAAGAGAAGTTAGCAGTTATACAAATGCATTGCGTTCAGAAGCAAGGCACACATCCTGCGTCACCTGACCCCTCTTTTGCTGTCTATTTACTGTCTGTATATTTTTCTTAATCTGTTCAGAATCTGGTTTTCTTCAAGCTGATAATTTTTTTATAACCAAAATTCATGAGGGAAACCTTTTAAAAGTGTCTACTTCTTGGATACTAAAACATGAACTGCTCTTTAAGACTGACAAGGCAATCACCTTGTACCACTGGTGATCCCATCCTGTGCTGGGTGATAAGTAAATGAGCACCTAAGGTTGTCATCCTCCTGCCTATGAGTGTCCTATACTATCCCTGACAAATTCAAAACATTTTTGAAAGGGGGAAACCAACATTTGGCTGCTGGGACATATTTAGTACGCTGCTCAGGGCAGGATTGCTCAAGGACACTTCCAGCAATGCAGATAAAATTGCATTTTCTCTCTAAATAGCATCCCAACTCTGACTAAGAAGTACCACTGGTAAATCAGGAAGGTCTGATCCACAGTACGACAACCAGGATGTGGTCAGGGAGGCTGATGTCAGCTCAGGAACTAGGCAATGGTAAGGTACTCAAGGCTTCTGGGGGGTGCAGGAAAGGCATTCAGAAGTACCTCAGCCAAACATCAGCGTGGGATTTGAGAAACAGGACTTGGCTCAACAGTAGAAAGAGATAGGATCCGAGACAAGATGGGAAATGAGAAGTCAGCAAGGCTGATATTGAACTCATTGAGGCAATTAGTAGAATGAAGAGACCTTTCTCCTAAGCTGAAGGGCCTTAGTCGTATCCTATGAAGAAACGGGTGCTCCTTTTTAGAAATTATGGTTAGTAGTTGCTCAGTAGTTACCACAACAGAGCTGGATGATTGTAAACTTTAGGAGAAGAGGAAATATTTTCCTGTGTCCGGTCAGTGATATACTGCATAATTCTTAAGTGGTACTGGGGAAGACATGAAGTTCATATAATTAACAAGTCAAAATTTCAACCACTGAATGAGTACTGGCAAGAAGGAGTACTGGCTTCTGAAAATACTTGCTTTAACAAAACTGCCTGATTTATAGCTTTAGAGAGATATGGGTGGCAAATACATGAAAGAAAGAAGCACTGTACTAACTATTAGGAGATCGATCATTTGTTACCATTTCTCATACCTCTTTTTTCACAGCTTGTACCTCTGCAGGCATCGGTGTAGAAGGTGACTTTGCCTTCACAACTTTTTCTTTCCCTGCTTCTTTTTTTTCTGGTACCTCTGACAAATTTTCCAGTTTATTTTGGAGCAGATCAATTATTCTAGAATCTGCAAATACTTTAGCAATATCAAGAGCATTCTTTCCTGCATTTAAAAAAACAAATACCTGTATAAACCATGAAAATGAACCTTGACACTTATTGTAACTGGATAATGACAC
>KZ506985.1:114320-126763 GCA_002844005.1 Limosa lapponica baueri | reverse complement strand
GATGGGGCTTTGAGCAACCTGGTCTAGTGGGAGGTGTCCCTGCTTATGATAGGGGCATTGGAACTAGATGGTCTTTAAGGTCCTTTCCAACTCTAACCATTCTATGATTATTTTCCAAGTTGCGAATTATTTTAATAGGCAGATGCAAAATTTCTGGTGCTGGGAAACCCGTCAATCGAGCATAAATAAATGAGTACCACACAGAGTGCAGCTAAAGTGCTGATGCAGAAACACAAACATGGGATGCTCAGAGCGGGTGTTTGATGAAGGGTGACAGCAGCAGTGAAATCTCAGGGCTGCCGTGCTCAGCTCCAGGGCAGCGCGATGGCTGGCCAAGCAGACTTGGGCCTCTCAAGCAGGGTTTACAGCACACAGTGTGCTCTATGCAGAAATGTCCAAGCCAGTCCCCAAAAGAAAAAAGCTAAGGAAAAGGTGCTTCTAAACTTCTTTCTTTCATGGGGTCTGCAGCACCTGTTGCAGGACCTGAGGGAAAATGGGGGTGCCTGAGGATGGTGAGGGCTTCCTAGCTGAGAGAGGTGTCCCAGAGCTCAGGTGCCTGATTTATTCGCCCCAGACATGGATTTCAGATCTCTCAGGCCTCTAGCCCACTTGATCTACTACGTCCTGGGCAAGTGCCTTTAGGATCTATTCAGAAGCAGAAATACTGTCATTATGTCTTGATTTTAAATCAACGCAGCCTGTTGACACCATGCTCTGACTGAGCTCAGAGCCCGGGCTGCTGCCAGGTCCTTCGTGATCTTAGTCTTAGCAGTTGAAGTTTTCGTTAACGTCTGCTTCTTTTGACAGGGCAATGAAGACAATTCTGTGTCTTGTAAGTTTTATCACAGTCATCGGTGCTTTTGTAGCTTTTACCCTGGCTGTGAACTTCAGATGGAGATATCCGCAGAGTCCTCTGGCAAGTCCCTGATAGCCCAAAACGTAGCGCTCTCTGCTTCCGTGCTCCCAAGAGCATCAATTCAACAGCTACGCTGCCTTTGTCTTCTAAGTGCAGTTCAGGGTAATGGCATTGATCCGCTACATTCTTTATACTTCCAGAAACCAATAATAAGTGTCTCTGCTTTAGGCAGAGACGAATATAAAACAAAGGTCCTTGCCACGAAGGGCTTCGTCTAAATCACAGATGATAGAAGATGAAGGATAGACCCGAGAAAGGAAGAAATGAAGAAGAAGGACAATGGGTGGCAGTGCAGTCAGGTGTAGGCTCTCTCCACAGAAAGAAATCTACTTTAATTGCCATTTCAAAAGTTTTGTTCACACTTAGAGAGGACTGAGAAAGAAAGGAAGGACAAGAATCGAACGGCCAGAAATCAAAATGGCTAAAATGACTGAAAATGTTTTTAATTTTAACAACAGCAACAACAAAAAAAAAGAAGCTGAGGTTTTCAGATATTTTTCAGCGTGTGCACTGAAGGAACAGTATTTGCCAAATTTTGCCCTGTATTTTGTTTGCATGAGATGGAGTAAGTGCTTTTCTAACATTGCAGGCCAGGCGGAAGCAAATCAGTGGTTCCCCTGGGGAAGGTCTTGGGGGAGGGGAGTTGGCAGTGAGCTCCACCGTTTCGGGCCAGCTGCAGAGAAGGCTGTGTCCTGTGAGCTGAAATATCAGATGCAGATCCCCAGCTGGTGGAAGTTGTCACAGCTCCCTTGAAGTTGATGAATCTGTGACATTTTTTAAACAGCGAGCTCTAAAACTTTTGCAATGAGCTCTGCTTTCAGAGGACCGACATGACCATCCATAAAAAGGACAAACTGGATTCTAGGAGGTACCTGATGAAGAATTTTGGGCAAAGTAAAGGTAAGAAAGAGTATTACAGAGCCATTAGTAAAACCTCATTTGGAGTATAGCACAGAAGCTTGGACACTCATGTTCCAGAAAAATTAAATCACACTGAAACAGAGTCATTAGAAGACTGACAGTGATCTTATGGGAGCTTGGCTTGTTTGCCCTGGTGAAACAAAGCCTGAGAAAGGGGACAGGAGGGCTGCCTATAAATACATCAGTGGGTAAATATCACAGACAGACAAGGCAAGAAGCTATTTAAGCTTAAGGACAATGCTAGCACAAGAACAAACGGATACAAACAGGTCCTGAATAAATTGATGCTGGAAATCAGGAAAAGATACTTGATTCTTCTAGCCATAAAAATCTTCAGTGCTGATAAGAATTAGTGGGGCAAACAACCAAACCATTTTTAGAGGGGAGTATAATGAGTGGGTTAAAGTAATTATACGACTTGACTGCAGTAGCAGGGACTGGACCTCGCCCAGGCTCCGCTCCTCAGCAGACTTTGCGTTATGCCTACCAGAATCGAAGTGGGCCAAGCATTCATCATGATGGATAAGGTTTAGTGAGAGAAGTCAAATAAGCAGAACCACAGTCAAAGCCATTCTCTCACTCACAGTGAATGCTAATGACACTTGTTCGCTGCCGCATGGAAAATTCATTTAGTAAACTAGGTTAATAGAAGAAAATCCTCTTCTCTGTGATACAGGTCCATTGGGTTGGAAGCTACACATAGTGACCCTTGGACGTATTTTGTAGAGTCCTTTTCTATTCATGTTTCAATCTCACAAAAGTTTGCTACAGATCTCTACCTCTTTTGTTTTTAAACATGCAGCCATTACCAGAGTGACATAGCGTCCTGCTACTGGTGTGAATAGCCTGTCCTCCGCTTTACTCCAAAGTCCTTGGCAGTAGCCAGACAGTTTTCAAGAGGATTCTGAAGTACAGGAGGATGGAAGGGCTCCCATGGGATGGGAAAAGGGAGGAGAACACAGAGGTGCTGGAGGCTCTTGGTCAACGTATTGAGTAGGAGCAACAAGATGTACAACTCTCCCATCAGCGTATTTATGGTAACATTGCCACACTTTATTCCCAGTCCAAATTTTGAGGCAAGAGGAAGAGGAGTAAACAGGTAATTTGATGTGATTGGTTAGCTGGTGAGGTTTGCAAGAGGATTCTTATTTGCAGTTGTACGAGTGGTCAACGTACCGGGTACATGTGACAAAACTGTAAAACTGGATCGGTCCCAATTCACATGGAAAATCGCTGTCACACACAGGTGTTACTGTCGGCTGGGCCACCTTTACTATTTGTTGGGTGCAGGGGCTGCACTGGCCGGTACTGGCAGCGGGGAATCCTCAGGGGAGGGTTTGGAGAACCTGCTCCCTCTGGCAGCCTGGCAGGCAGCAAGGCTCAGCGCAGCGTCTGTCGGCTTGACCGAGCTCTCAAGTGCTCTCCGGACTATTTTTGCAGCAGACCATGTGAGTTGATGGAGCTTTTTATTTTTAGTCCTACAGTACGATTTGTTGGCTGTGTCTATTTCCTATGCAGCAGGTATTGAAGTGCCAAGGCGATAGAAGCCTTTAAATGATCCGTCAATAAATGTTACAGTCAATAAATGTCACCATCTGCCTTACAGTTAGCATCTGCGCTCCTCCAACCCTCATGATCCAATATTTATGTTGTATCCGTTTAGGTTCTAGACCTTTGTATCATCACTGGTTCACTTCAGATTTTCTTCTGACGCTCTCAGTCAGCAGCAAGATGTTCTCCAAGTGCTCATTTTGAAAGAAACAATATAAAATAAACTCTTCCAGCACAAGCCCTGCTGAAGGCTTACCTAACTTCACCTCCCGAGATTAGAGGGTTTGCACAGGTGCTGGCTACCCAGAGGAGGGCAGAGGGCCAGCGGGGAAGCTGCTTGCTGCCCTGTCAGACAGGACAGACAGACAGCAGCAGCTCAAATCTTGTGCTTCGATGCAGAATTTCCGGGCACCTCTGGCTTTTCTCTTTTTTGCTGATCAAAACTGCAGCCATCAAACAGAGATGGATTATGGCGATGGTTATTCAGCTCCCCCCCTCTGCCTTTTTCTGTTTAAGGTCCCAGTGTTTAAGAACGGCAGTCCTGTGTATTTCTCCTCAGCTTTTCTAGTCCTATTTGCAGCGATTATCACTTTCAGTGCTCTTAATTTTGGCCAAATAAAACTACAAGGTACACTCTGAGAAGCAGTTTACCAAACAAGGTATTCCAGAGGCATTGCATCCTAAAGACCTACAACTTTACAACAGCCAAGCTGTACACACAGAGTCCCACCCCAGCTCAGCAGAAAGGAGAAATAACAGTCACTGACATGCTGGATTTCCTAGGATTCACAAGCTTAGATGACTTCATCATTTAGCAAACAAACCATCTATAAGGTCGGCCCTCATATGCCATATGCCATATTTTCCTATGCCATATTTTTCTGGCATATTTCAGGTGTAATCTCACTGAAGTTATTACCCCATATAAAAATGCCCCTTGTAAGAAGAGCGTCAGGCTTTCATTACTCAGTGGCCTTATGTTAAACCATGTGTTTCCAACAAAGTAATGGGATATTCCTGCTTTTGAACACAAGAACTGGATTATAAAACACTGTAAGAACCCTGGGCTGAAATTTTTGTCTCCTTTTTCTTTGTCCCTATTTGCTATGCTCCCAGCGGAGAGTTTCTTTATTCGCATAAAGAATATTTTGAAAGGCAGCTCAACAAAGTCATTGTTTCTGCATCTTTCAGCCAGTTTCCAGAAGGTGTATTCCAGCTCCTTATCAGCTATAGCTACAAAAAGGAAACACATTGCATAAGTGAGATAAAATCCATTTTTAAATTAAGCAAAATAAGGTTTTTAGTGTTTGCCTTGGATTTTCTAAGGCACCTTCAAAGCACTGCAGATTGCTACACATTTCTCTATATATTTTCAGCATGTTACATGTAATGACTTGATGTGATGAAATTCATAAGCCTGTATTACATTAATCAATCATTGATACAATGGATTGACTCTATACCTAGTTACTTTTCAATCTGGAGAGTGTTTAGTCCCATCTCTATTAACAATCTCTATCTGATCAGTGAAACAGACCATGATAAAAGCTGTGTAAGAAAGCTTCCTTCTTTACTAATTGGACAAGACTTGGAAACCAGAGGCTTTCCTGGGAGCATTGCCTATTTTCTTCATAATCATTTGCATATTCAGTTCAACAGCAAAACAAGTCTATAATTGTTCGGTTCAGAAATGAAAAGCTTCTTATCACGTATGTCGGTCAGAAAAAAACATGTGCGATCGCTACACCAGTGCCAAATAGTACTAAATCAGTACTACCTGCACTAATTTAGGATTAGGAAGTGTATTAAACAATAACTTAAGAAGCAAAGGATGTTAAGGGAAGGAAACTGGCCGGAGACATTGTTTAATGTATCCTTGTTAGTACAAGGAAGAAATTTTCCACTGCTCAACATGTAAATTATATTCACCGTCTAATCGCACCAATTGAGGCAATCTGAGGCAATTTAAACATTCAGAAATGTTTTGTAACCAATTTATATTTGATATGTAACTCACAGCAGTATTGACATCATCTTTAAATTTAATAATATGGGCGGTGTCAGACCTAAATGTGAGCCTCCCGCTTTGATGTCTGGCATAACTCATGTACACGGGGATCCTCAAAAGCTGCTTGGCTGTGCTGCGTGTGGATTGAATGTCACGGCTTAATGCCACGGGGAAGAAATAGCACCACCAAAATAACCTGAGCTAGCTATTTAGCCTTCCAAATATATACTAGGAAATGAGACAAAGCCTGCAAAAAAATGGTGGGGTGTTGGTTAAAAAAAAAAAAAAAAAAAAAAGGCTGAAATTGAGTGTAGTCCTTGAGATTCAAATCCACGTTGTTTTCTCATCATTTCGTCCCATCCAAACTCACAGGACTGCCTGGGTCAGTAATGATTAGTTTAACATCATTATATTCCAGTATCTACATTTGTGTCTACTGGTCAAGTACTGCTTGGAAACTGGGTTATTTAATTAGTTGTTATAGAAGTCAAACACCAAAGTTCATGCTCAAGCAAATTCTCACTAAGTAACTAGGAGTGTTACATGAGAGAGGAGTGATGAAAAAAATCAAAGACCACTTCTGGCTCTTTTTCTATCTTAAATTTCAGTACAAAACAAAGGGGAAAAGTACTGTTTTAAACATATAGTATGAAATCTCGTATTATCTTTCATTCAAAAGACATCACTGCAGCAGACAAATTTCATGTGTGGCAACTTCTGCCTGCAACTTCTGCGGATGAGAACAAACCCTGCTATCAAATCTGTAGCTGAATAACATTTCAAAGGTAACACCCTGTTTTCTTGGGTGCAGTTTCCCAGGCTGTGGAGTTGATCATAGAAATCTGTATAGAATGAGTACAGACACAGAATACAGACTTTCACTGGGACTACTCCTTCTTTGACTTCAAGCTCAGACAACTCAACCGATGTGGCACAGATGTGGTCGAGCCACCGGAAAGCAGGTGTTTCACAAATGGGCTCCCCTGTGCCAGTTTCAACTTCTTGATCTTGGCATTAAAGGTGTTCAGAAGTTGACTTCAAGCTTGGGTTGTTTTCTACACCAGCTAGGAGAAAAATGCAATCATCCACTGTTGTGCCTGTACAACTGCAATGCTTTTGCTCAAACCAACGTAAAAGTAAGTCTTTTGAACCCATCTTCCACACAGACATGAACTACTTCAAAAGAAAAGGCAAGCGTTGCTGTTTCCTGTCATTCATAACGCTCTGAAAGGGCAAGTGAAAAGTCAGAGACATCGTCTACTATTTCCTTAAAAAAGGGACTGGGCCATTGACCAGCTCCGATAAGGGAGCACCCCTCCGAATCTTCCAGGAAGGATGCTTCTCTGTTGCTACAGAAGGCTGATCATACACCACCATGTGCCATTGCACTGTTCTGTCATGTGGAGACTGGGTCCAGAGACTCACCTGGGTACGGAGGAAGTGCAAAATGACAAGAGAAACACCGATACAAGGAAGACTGTTTTCCAGGCTCCTCACCTCATGCTGTTGAATACCAGTCTCATTTTTCCCAAATTAAAAGCCGATGGAGAGAACTCCAAGGGGAACTTTATAGGGATGTTCCTTCCTCACTCTCTCCTCTTGATTTTAATGCATGAAGAAATTCATGTCCAGGGAAAATTGTTCTGAATCTCCCTGGATTTTGAATATTGATGTAAATGAAGGTTGGTCTTTATATAGAAGTTGCAACAAATTATTAATTTAATAAATGAAACATTGTGTTTAGTCCAGAGCTAAAAATTTTGCATACATGAAAAATAAGCAGTGAAAATAATAAAGTCATGAATATTGCAATAACTTGAGGTCTTTATTTATGCTCTTTCAGCTGGTATCCGAGTTTCTTCAAAGGCTTAAGCCTTTGAAGACTCCAGCTGGTGAGAATTATGAATCAAGTAATCCAACACCATATACGCTTTATATTTAAGAATTACATGAAAACAGTCCATAATGCATTTGACTTAGGCAATAGTAGCCACAGAGTGACCCTACAATTTTTATTTGGTCCCTGAGAAATACACTGAGATCCTTGTCTAAACATCTGTAAAAGCAGGTCTTCTATAGTACTAATGAAACATAATTAAATATTGGGTGACAAAGTTGGATAGTCTTATACTCATGGAAAAGGACTTTACTCCTCAAAAGACACAGCAGGACTATCTGAGGAGCAGCTACTATTCAACAAAATAAAAAGATCAAAATTTGAGCCCAAGACATTTTTATTCCAGACTCTGTTTTTACCTTTTAATTTGCAAACCACAAGACAGATTATTTGCTTTATTTTCAAGTACATTTTAGGGGTGAACTTATTAAATGGTATGAGTCTACCTGAAATATACACATACAAAATAACCTAATGCAATGAGAAAGAGAAATGATGGCACATCATGCCTGCAGGACTGCAAAGCTGGGTATAATTTAGCTTCCTGTTCCAAAAGGAAAACAAAAAAGCAGAAAAACTACGCAAACACACTTTGAAAGAACTCAACCTTTTGTAGTCAAAATTTGTTCTTTTACTAGGTTTGTAAACACTAGAATCTCACATAAGCAAATTTTGCTTCAACAAAGGCATTTAATTGTTTACTGTAAATTACAGCTGTATACATTTTATTCACCATTTCAAGCCAAGAAAAATCTTGTTTCAAAATCTTGTTTCAAGTCAAAGAATCCAAAAATAAGATGACTGTCAAGAAATATTCACTTTTAGACCATGAACTTTGACACTGCCCTTTAGTCATAAGTCTAAGAATAAAAAAAAAAACAAACCCCAAACCCCTATGTGCTACAACTGTGTTTCCTGTAACATGTGTTCACAATTGAGGTATTTCACTAGCACAGGATGTGCTCAGATGAAACGGAAATTGCCCCTCTGCAACAGCCAGTTGAGCTCCCAAAATAAAGTATAGATGAGTTTGCTCAACACCGTGCCATTAAGACTCAGCCTTCTTCTCAGGCAGAGAGGTACTAATACACTGGCAGCAGAAATGCTGCAAATAATTTGAATATTTGGTTAATATTACAGAAAGATACTCTAGAAGAAAATGAGATCTGCAGACAGGTATTCCTTTAAAGGCTTTAGACGATGCAAGCCTCAAACGGATCGATTTCCAGCACAGCCATTAGTTACCACCATCTGTTTAAGGACACGGGAAGTGTGTGGCACTGGTAGCACAAAGGCGTGAAAAAGGCTGTTTGAGGGAGGCGTTCAAATGGATGCTGAACTCTACATAAAAGTTACACGTGTGGGGACTAAGCAAAAAATATTGCTTGTTCGGAAGAAAACTCATAGAAACAGCCTGAAACAAAAGCGGGGGAAAAAAAATCCCCAAGTTTTAAATCCATACAGAAACTTTCTCTCAGCTACATTAACTCCCTGCTGCTTCAAGTCCTCAGCGTTAAAGTGTAGCCAGCTGGCCAAGGAAAGTGATTTTTCCCCTCTTTCTTGTCAGGCCGTTTTTCCCACTTGAGGGGCTACATCTGGAATAGCACATCCCATCCCAGGCTCCCCAGCACCAGGGACTTGCTGACAATCTGGAGCCATCCGGCGCAGGGCCACGAAGATGGTCCAGGGGCTGAAAAACACCACAGAAAAGGAAGCTCAGCCTGGGAAATAGCTGGCTCCATGTATCTCAGGTAGAGGAGATCACACCAGACACTTCTAGTTATTCAAAACCCAACTAGAAAAAGCCCTGCATAAGCCTTCCTTTGAGCCAGGGGCTGGACTAGAGACCTCCAGAGGCCCCTTCTGACCCAGGTTATTCCATGATTCTGCTCTGGGATTATGTGAGGTGAAGTAACCCAGGACCACCTTGCAGAGAGGGCAGACATTTCACCATTGGAAGCTGGCCATGGAAGGAGAGTAATACCACCAAGAGCTACCTTCTAGGGGCAGACTAGTCAAACTCTCCACTAGCCAGTAGCAGCAGCTGTCTAGCTAATTTGAAGCTAAATCTTCCTGACGACAAGATATATAGCCCTGCTGCCAAAGCTGTTTCCCTGGAAGGAATGGCACCTGCACAAAATCATCCAGTCTGACATCCCAAAACCAGAGGCAAATGTGAGGGATACCTACCTGCTTTTCAGCTGGAGAGCACTTTTTATACTGGAGAGCTGAAAATGGAAATCAGTATTAAAAAAAAGAAAAATACCAAAATGAAGTATTTAAATTCTAATGACTTAGCAAAAATTCTTGATGTACTGGCTTTAGAAATCTTGTGTCTTCACCAGTATGAACAAAATAATCCAGCTAAAATATAAAAGCAAGTTTTGATGATTCACTATCAAGGAGTTATTCGATGTGAACATTCTAACTTTTAAGTGCTTGAGGCAAAAATGAAAGAACGTTAATAACAACAGATATATGTGCTAATGAAGCGACTGATAGTAGCAAGGGGAAAGTGAGAATGCAAGGCAGGTACAACAGCACAGTACACAAAATATATGACCTATATGAAAAGATGGAGCAAATCTTCAAATACATAGAAAGGCTATTGCAAACCAGATGGAAATAATGTGTTTTCCGTGTCTGTGATGCATGAAATGAGAAAGAACGGGTTTAAACTGCAGCAAGGCAAGTTCAGGTTGGACACTGGGAAATGTCTTTACGGCTTTTCTGGGGAGGTGCCGTAACCTTAGCATTGTTAGCAACCTTTAAGAAAACATGAGACAAGTATCTGTCAGAAGTGATATATCTACACATGTTCCTGCCTGGCAACAGGAAGATGCACTAGATGAACTTTGATGTCCTTTCAAGTCCAATGATTTAATACAGAAGCTTCTATATATCAAACATGGGAATAAAAAAATACCACTACGTCTAAATTACAGTCTAAAATACAATCTGAACTAGAATTACAGCTATAAATGGAAGATCAGTAATCAATGGGTTTTAGAGAAAAATAGCTAATCATTCCTTGCGATGGTATTTGCTAACTGAAATTCATAGTAATCACCTTCATGTTAAAAGAACTATATAGGAATAAGCTCAAGGCATTTTATTACTCAGTAGTGAATAAGCAGATGAGACAGCACACAGTTACCAAATGGAGCCTCCACAACTATGACTTAAGACCTGACCTGTGTTATGGAGAATGTCAGACTAAATAATCATCACTCTCACCTCTGATCTTAAAACGCAGGCATAAACCAGGATTTCTCTTTGGTCATCCAAGACCAGAAAGACTGAAACAATCACAGTGATTGCTTATGATTTCCCAGGATGAGAGGTGGCATTCACAGGAATAGCTCTGATTTACTCTTCAAGAATTTTCAGGGAAACAAAACAAAACAAAACAGAAGAATTCCAATTTGTTAGCAGAGCCTTCAAGATACAAAAAACAGCAGCCCAAAAGGAACCTCCAGGTGTTAGCAAGAGGCTCCATGATTTCTATAGCAGCATGATGTTAGGCAGCCAGCATCTTTTCTTCTTTCTCCTCCTCTCAGCTATTTCAAGAGGTGACCTCATCCATGTAGCTAATAAAATCATAAAAGCTCAAAAGCGTGGTATGCTGAGCTCACTGATGTTCTTAGCTCTGTCTCTTCATCATTACTTTCACAGTGCCTCCCCTTACCAGTAAATGAGCTCGATGAATGGGAGTTAACTTCATTATATGTCTTCGCCAGAAGCGGCTTCTGCTTCCTGTCACGTTCCTGGTGGAGAAAGGCTCTTCCCAACTTTAACTGCAGAGTTCAGACCTCTGTGTACATGCAAATTTTATTAAGGCAGTGGAGTGATTTTTATGACTCTACTCAGAATGATTTTATACATACATGTGTATAATAGTAGCTAAAATCAATATAGCCACCGCATGATGATTTTCTTAATTCTGTTGTACTGTAATTGTCCTTCTGAATTTCAGCGAAGGACAAAGACATCTATACAAGCTGTTAAAAATCAGTGTATTTGAAGGCTGACCTGCAGTAAATAAATAGTAACAAATCAAAAAATGTTTATATAAAGGTCTCACAAAACATCCAAACATAATTGACAATGAAAAAAACCTGTTAATTTTGTAATTGTTAAATGAAGGTTAATAAAAAGAATAATCCTTCTCAAGACTTACAGTTAGTGGTATTTAAACAAACATTATTTTAAAACTATCAGATAAGAAACAAGCCCTTTAGGCAACATTTCTCATGGACCTTTCCCTAACGTCTAGCTATATATACGGCAGCGCTGTTTGTGCACATAAATGCGATCACGCAAGCAGGAATTAATCCATGCCTTTATTTGTGTTTGCACAATCAGGAACAATTTTTGAAAACAGAAGAGCCGCAGGAAACTCACTGAAAGAAGCAAATGTGAACGATCTCTTCCCTAAGAATATCCCCTCTTATGTACAGCCATTAATTACTTTTATTTAGCTGGAAGGTAATGTGGTATATATAAACTGTCTTAATTGTCTTACCCAGCACCAGTGCCAGTACTAGCAAGGCACCAAAATCAGTAAACGAAGAGAAGGCTGAGGATCAAAGCCCGAGTATGATCTTTCCCTCTCTAACTCCAGTCACACAGCACATTATTTTCTTCTCTCTCCCTTGATGCTCTCTCCCTCCTTCATATTTACTTTATCTATCCCTTGTGGGTTTTTTTCTCTTTTTCTTTTTTGCCATTACTGGTAGTTACTGTGAAAATGTACATTTTTCTTCCCAGACGGATTTAACTACATGTACATAGAAAGCAGTAGTTAGTACTGCCAAAACCATTTCTGTAACTAGAGTTTGGCCAAGGGACACAGAATGCCAGCAAGGATTAAACACTAATGAACACCTCAGCCACTGTTTAAAAAGATGTTTACTAGAAATCAGATGTTTTAGTTGGGAGAAAAGCTTGATATTTGGTCTGCTCTTGAAAACTAACCAGTAAGACTGGTAAAACTGCCTTCTGGTGGGAAAGTGTGACAGCGACCAAGTACAAATTTCCCTTGAAATCTGATTTTTTACAAAAGATGCTAAAAGTTTTTAAAATTTTCCTTGATTTTTAAAATGAAAATACTTTGGTTTCCCCAATTTTAAAGCCAGACTCCAGGGACA